>PVJL010002786.1:169876-181019 GCA_004026885.1 Lyroderma lyra
GGAGGGAGGGAGGGAGGGAGGAACGGAGGGAGGGAAGGAGGGAGGCAGGAGCTGCAGCCGAAACCCTTTCCTGCCACTCTCCTGTCCTTTAATAGTGTCTTTTCAACTCATTGGTTCCGTGTTTTTCTGTGTACAAGACGGCCCCCACTCTTCTAACACAACATTAAGAAACCCTCTCCACCGGTTACCCCTGTGTGTAAGATGACACCCCCCGCCCCCATTTTTGGTCCGACAGTTTTAGACACAAGTATCGCCTTATACAATGGGAAAAAACATGGTCATGAGCCACGTGCCAACTTGTGCCAGCTCTTCCTGCAGCCATTTCTACTCTTCGCAACGTCCCACTACCCTACCGCCCGCTGCCTTCACCAGGTGCCTTGGCCACTGTGTCGGGAGCCACCCACCCGGAAGCTCAGGCGCTCCTGGCTGAGCACTCCGTCCCCCCACCCCAAACAAGCGGGGGCAGTGCACGCGGCAGCCTGCCGACCCCCCACCTCACCGCCAAGCGGAAACCCTGGCTTCTGCCCCAACTTCCTGCCGGCTGACCCTGGGGAAGGGACGCGTCCCCGGACCCGTGAGGAACGGGAGGCTCCTGGTAGCATATTTAGAAAGGCCACACCCCTGCCTGCCCCCCGCCCCGGGACTCGCTTGGCTTGATGTCACTCCGGATGGCTCTCCCACCTGGAGCGAGAAACGGCCACTCACCAGCCTGCAGTACCTCCTGCTGCCCAGGGCTGTCAGCCGTGCCTGCGGGGACGTGGGACCGAGTCGGCACGCGCCAAGCCCTGGGGGACCGCTCACCGGAGGGACGGGGGGGGGCCTCTTGCCCTCCAGCCCGGTGCTCTGACTCCCCATCAGACCCCTCCTCCTCTTCCTCCTCTTCACCAGGCCATGCCGCTGAACCCCCAGGACGCTCTGGGCCTGCAAACCCCCAGCCCCTGTTCCCATTACAGAGGAGGACAGTGGGTCTCCAAGCTGGCATGTCCCTCCCCGTCTCCGTCCGGCACACGAGGCACTCGGTAAGTTCTGCCCGCTCGATTTTTGAAGGGCAGTGTCTGAGGGGGCACCCAGAGGAGGAGGTGGGTCTGTGGGTGACCTGGATGAAGGAGAGGGTGCGTGTGCCTTCTCCCACTGCTGCTCGACCACGCCGCCCCCTCCTCCCAGTGCCGCGTGAACCACCTAGCAGGCCTGGCTGGTCTCCCGTTTGGCAGAGCTCCGGGCAAGTGTCATTCAGTGCCCAGAAGAGCCCTAAATGATGACTGTCGTTTAAACCACAGGCCTAGAAGGAAGCCCTGGGCGTAGGGCCCTTCCGCTCCTGCAGACCCCCGGACAGCGCCTTCACTGCCCGTGCACCCACACTTCCCACCCGTACCCAGGTATTTGGCTCACACCGCATTGACCCAAAGGAGGCGGCAGGTGGCCAGTCACCCACACGGCCCCGTGAGCTGAGAGAGACCCAGGCAGCCTGCCCTGGGCTCCTCATTTTCCTTCCTTGGTTTAGGCAGCCTCAAAGGCACTGACATTGCTCCATCCAGTTCTCTCCAAAGAGAAAGGAAGCTTCTGCCGAGATCAGGGGCCATGAGGCAGCCTCAGAGCGACTGTCTGGAGGCAGGATTGGGCCCGCACGGGGAAGAGAGGTGGGTCGTCCCCGCTTCCAGTTTCGGCGAGCACCTACTACACACTTACGCTTCTTGCACGCGGTATCCGGCTCCGTTGCTGCCAGGCCCCTGCAGGCCGTTAGGTGAGTGCTACTTACATGGTTACACAAAGTGAGAAACAGGCACAGGGAGGTTCAGTGTCATGCCCAAGGTCAGAGAGCTGTGTACGGGGCAGGGCCAGGAGTCACACCCAGGGTCTGACCAAGTCCAAGTCTCTTCTTCCCCGACAGCCTGCTGCCAGCAGGACCTCCGAAGGTCCCTGTGGACTCTACAATCTTACGCTGGGCCTCCGTCTTGGCAGGATTTAAAACCAAGTAATGAACCTGGAGTATAGGCGACATCTTCCACACCCCTGGGAAATAACGTGCTGCGCAGGCTTCCCCGTTTACGCTCTCAGCCGACAGCTGTACGCCAGCTCCGGTGGCGGCACGAGCATGCCTCCCCGCAGAAGAGCTCCCTGTCATCGAGCCCGGGGACACGCCATCTGGCCTCTGGCCATAGCAGTGCCACTGTCCTAGAAGGCCTGTAGGGTTGGGACCCATGTCACTTCCCCCGCTATCACGCCACCAGCCAACACAGCACCAGTCCGGGCCACGTCCTGCGGATGTAGCAGAGGCGTGGGGTACTCTCCGACTGGCAGCCTCAAACTCCGTGTGCCCCCACACTCCCACCTGTGAAGTGGGAGCAGCACAGTCTCTGCACTGCTGGGAGGACGGAGGAGCTCGTGGAATCGGAGTTGAGAATGCACACCCCCTTTGTTTTGAGAAGGTCCCCTTCGTGCCCCCACACCATACCCCGGGGACGTCTGGAAAAGCAGCTGTCCCCACACGCGTCAGGTCCTGCTTGGGCACCAGCCCACCGACCTGCACACGGCTCCCCCTCTCTCCTCCCAGGCCAGCCGGGACCTCAGGGGCTTTTCCTCAGGAGGCTGTGCTGTCACAACTGCTGGGCTGTGTTGCTGGCAGACCGCATGCCATGGGACCTTGTAGTCTGTGACAGCTTTGGCCCATGAGCTGCAACCATGGCATTTTCTTTTTCATGAAATCCTTCTCTGACGTTGGTATAGCCAGCCTTATAGTCACCCGTGATTCATGTGTACCAGCACGGCCCCCCAATCCCCGGCCACACATGCTTCTGCCTCAGTCCAGCAGGACCTAGACTACGACTCCCCCACGGAAGAGGACACCTTCCATCTGTTTGAGTTTTTCGCTGCAGCCCACACAGTCCCAAATGGTCATGGGGAGGAGGGGGACACTTTCCGCAAGGCCAGCACCACCTTTGGGCAGAGCTTTCATTTCTCAAGGGCTTTACTACGCTGAGTCATGAAATGAATGACACGTGAGCCTGTGGTCCACGGTGACTTTATTCCTAGAACAGTGAAACTCCTGGGACAGGAAGGGACCGGAACTTTAAGGCCTTCACTTCGGATTTGCTCATCGCACTACGAGGACATTGGGGCCTGGGAAGGCGGCCCTTTACTACTCTGTCATATAAACGGACGCCTCATGGCGAGCTCAGGTGCAAGCCACAGCGATCTCAAAGGCTTGTAATGAAGACTAAAATACAGAGGCAACAAGCACCGGCCCTGCAAGAAAGCACTCGGGCAATAAACAACCATCATTATGGCAGGAAACAGCCTAACACGATAGGGAGATGTGAGCATCACTGCCTGCAGTGGCGCAGGGCTCTGCCTTCCGCCTCTGCTTGGGGCTGTCCTTGCACCATTCCCCGCCTCCCCTGAGGCTTCAGTCCCCACCCAGGTGCTGACTTCACTCAGAAACCGCAGCCTCTGACCCTGGGACACACCGCCAGGCTGACAGATGGAGTAACACCACACATGGAGACGGTCCCTGACGTTCGGCCCCTTGCATAGAACTCGTCCTGGTCCTGTTACTAAGGAAGGTGATGGCCCTTACACATCCAGACACTGAGCTCTGCCCACAGGACAAGCAGCTGTGCTAGGGGCTGGGGAGGTAGCCAAAAGCAAAGCCAAATGCCGGCCCGGAAGACAATAACGCAGTAACTGAGTAAATACATCCCATGTCGGGCGTTGAGGGGTGCTGTGCAGGGGAAAATATGGGGAAAGGGATAGAGAAGAGCTACTGGGAAAGGGGGTAGGGTGCAGGGAGGGCTGCTGTCTTATACCTGACAGCACAGGCAGACCTCACTGATAAGACAGCATTTGGCAGACACCAGGAGAGAGACATTGAGACATTCGGAAGTCAGAGGCAAGAGTGTCCCAGCCAGAAGCGAGGACCCTGCCTGCAGCATTCTAGACAGAGCAGCGAGTCTGGGGGCGCTGCAGCAGGCTGGGGTGGGGGGGGGAGACACAGGAGCCCTGGCCGCACAGGGGCCACTGTCAGGACTGGCATTTCCCCAGGACCAGACTGACTTGATTGGATCTGTGTTTTAGCAGGACCACCCAGGCTGCTGTTCTGGAACAGTCTGGGTGGGCGGTTACTGTGACTGTCCAAGTGAGACAGAATGATGGCTTGGACCAGGGTGACCCGCGTTGGCAGTGGTGAGCAGCAGGGGGCATCCTGGGTGTGTTTTCACTGCAGAGTTGACTGGATTATAGGCTTGTCTGTTAAAATAATCAGGGACTGCCCAGGGGGTCTTGTCTCATCACTTACGACTGACTGGAGGCTTAAGGCAGCTAAGCTGTCATCATGTGGAGATCAGCAGGGCTTCTAAAGAGGAAAAATAAGTCCAGCCACATACGCGCCCCCCGCTGACATCAACAACGGGGCTCTGGGAGGAGAGTTACAGGAAGTTTGTTTTGCCGACAGGCAAGGACCACAGCACTTTAAAGGAAACAGATGGCTGCATGGAAGTCTAGCAATTACATAACAAAGTATGAGATTTATGATTACAGACTACTGAAGGGCAGTTCCCAATACGCATGTCCTGGGAAGAAGTGAAGCCAGCTTCCTGGACCAAATGGAGCTGGGAGGCATTAGGCTGACTGAAGTGGAACTGCTTTCTTTTTGCAGGACTTCGCGGGGCCTTTCACGGTCATGTTCATGGCTGGTCTCCACATGGGATCTTCATCAAGGACAGCTGCCTTCTTGTTGCTGCTTTCACAGAGCCCCTTCCACAGGTCACACTTGAAACACTTTGGGGAAACACTGAATAGACCGATGACAACACTTGGGTATCCGCTCTGTGCACTAGCCTCCTATAATTCAGCCCAAACTGTTCAGGTTCCCATGCTGAGTGCTGGGGGTACAAAGGAAAGTAAGGACACCAAGTGTCGCACAGTGGTTTGCAGGCTCAGGGCCCCATCTGCCTGCTTCCTCAGCTGTCAAGGGCAGGGAGGGGCTGCAATGTGACAGCAAGCAGAGGCGGCAGCGGGTGGTGGGGTCCAGCCCACACGCTTGTCCTCCGAAAACCTCTGGGCCCTCCGCCCCCTCCAAGAGCACAGGGACTGGCCAGTCCCCTCCAGAACATCTTTTGAAGTACATTCCTCTTTTCACATCACTTGCCCGCCAGAACTCACCAGAAGGGGACAAAGGAAAGCAACATTTGTGGGACAAGCTTCGTGCTGCCCCTTTCCATAGATGGCTTCCCTCGCCGCCTCATTCGAAGACCACCCCCGTTAGCTGACACTTAGGGAGCCCAGAGTCCACGGAAAACGCTTCCGTGCACCATCCGCTTAGACCTCAGAACAGCCCTTCGAAGGAGGTACACACTGTTACTCGGACCGGAGGAAAACGAGGCCAGAGGCCATTTGGTGACCTGCCCACGACTCACACAGATCACAGTGGCAGAGCCCAATCACAGGCGGGCCTGGCGTCGAGGCCTGCTCGCGTCCTGATACGCCGCTGCCTGGTCTGTTCATCACACAGGCTGGCCAACCAGCCGCGGGGCCTGCTCAAGACCCTGTCAAATCGGCCGGCGCTCCCTAGAGACCGAGTAAGCGAGAACAGCAGCTCAACAGGGCACGGCTCGGAGCCTGAGCTGTCCACCTAAGTGGCAGCACGATGGAGACGTGGCAGAGCCCAGGGCTCTCTGTTTACCGGCTTTGGCACGGTTGAGCTGTGTTGTGTGTCCTGGTCTACGGTCCCGGCAGACTGGCTCTGGCTTATTTCAATTCCAGAGCTGCTCCTCTAGAAACCATGCTGATGGTGAAGCTTAAAGGTTCACCGAGCTCCCCACTGTAACAGAGCAGACAGGTCAGCAGAGGACAAAAGTGGGGGCAGAGTGCAGCCCATAACCTGAACTTGGATGAGAGCTGGGGTCACCGAAAAGGAAAATAAATCGGCGCCAAGAGCCATCACCGTGTACAAGTGACCCTTCAATAACAAAGGAATAAAATCAGAGAAATATATTTTTCATTCTCCCTACAAAGGACTTCATCAATGATCCAGGACAAACTCATTTTACACATCAGAAACCCATAAAACGTCTTCAAAGCCGAAACAGTGTTCTTGTAGACGGATGGGGAGTCTTTCTGCCTGTCCTGCCAGCAGCTGAGCCTATCCAAAGCAGATTTAGTTTCCAGAAAGATCCATGGTTAGTTTCAGTTTCACATTTGCACCTATCACATAAATGCTCCTAATCATTGTTTTCTATGGATAATAACCACATTTGCCACTACCCCTGAAACATAACATTGAGAAAACAACCTGTACTTGTTTTGTATGCATATCTAAACCTTTATGCTCAACCGATTTGAACATGAGGATTTTAAACCTGACTCATGATTTCAGAGTCAGTGCTGATTCTCCAAAACCTGTGAAAACCCATCTGGACTATTTTAATAAAGAGCTCAGGAAGGAGGTTAAGGAACTGAACATGAAAAATCCCAACTACGATTTTTTTTTAGTCTATTGTACAATCCACTCGGCTAGACACTTTATAAATATTACATTATCATCACAAAACCCTGCAAAGCAAGTATTATACTCTGACTTCAGAAAGCAAACTGGAGTGGAGCAAATAAATGGGCTTTTCTCAGGGAACTGGGATGGGAGCCCTGGGCTGTGTTCCTACAGAGCCTGAGTACTGAGAAGTCACCAATGCGGGGTCCAGGTTTCAGTTGGACCTGTTACAGACTGAGTAGAAGTCATTTCAAGGCTCTGAATCATTTTCCCCTTCCTTTAAGAAATGATGCTGGTTTGCTGAGCTGACTTCGTCATTAAAGGCAACCTCCCTGGCCCTCTCAGAGGCTAGACAAATGTCCCACCGGTCCAGGAATGGTAGGCCCCGCCCCCCACCCCTCACCAGGCTGTCAATCTGGCCCCTGCTGAAGGCACCAGCGTACTTCTCAGAGAAATCTTTTCAAAGATCTCAACATAAACAAACGTGCACTCTTTTCGGCTAGTACCCTGCAAACCGGGAGAGCTTGGATCTCCGCCCCTCAAGTAAGAGACTCATATTAACCTCCAGACACCCTCGTTTTAAGCTCTGGGGGTCATTTTCATACATTTACTGGGTGATACCTCAAAAATGGCAGAGCAGGAGAGACAAATGCAGCACTCACCCTCGACCACCCCGCACGCAGTTCTGATTTTCAGAAGACACTGCTGATCCCGAGGCCTCTGAAGACCTACAAGAGGCTCTTACTACCAGTTAAAACAATCCAGTCCCCCCGTGCCTCCCTGACTACCCAAGGCCGTTGGTGTGCCCATGTCCCCGAATGGCTCTGTGACTCTGTCTTGAGGCGAACCCCCCTCCATACCCGCTCTTCTCTTCTCACATATCTCCCTTTCCGGGTCTTCATTGATTCAACCTGAGAGAGGCCTCCCAGCCTCAATATTCCAGCCATGTACCCAGCACGCATGTCAACTCAAGCTCCAAGTCCTCGATGATGGAATGCTGTTGTCTTCTCCACTGCAGAACAATGCCTGCATCATGTGTGTTTATATATTATCCAACTTTAACAATAACCAGGCTCTAGGAGAACAAACAGTATCTCCCTCCTTCTCCGTAGCAAATGCATCAGGCCTTTTCCGAGAATACCAGCGATTACGTTGTCCTGAGTTGTTTCGGCAGACATACTCCAGTCCTCTCGTGTGTCAGCTGGAATGTTCCCTATTTTGTACAGCAACTCCTGTTCAATGCACGGAAGTGCTTAATCGGTATGATAATGACGTGGGAGGTGACACAATTCGATGTCGCGCACTTCCCAAACTATCATTTAATGGGCCTTTCTGCTACTTCCTTTAGAAACAGGGATCAAATAAAAGGACATATGGGTAAGAGGATAAATGTGGGCACTTAAATGGGCATCTTAACGAGCATTTTCTCTAGAGGGGGATCTTCATTTCTGGATATGGTCGCTTAATGAAGTAGATTTAGTCAGTAACAAGGCGGATGGCTCGGCACAGAATACATGTAGCCAGCTTATTAAGTTCACTGTGTCTTGTCTTTTGGGGGCCCTGGGAATCAAGTTTCAAGAAGACTCATGTCTTTATCAGTGACTGCAATAATTTAAATGAACAGGACACTTTTTTTCCCTCCACATATCTTAAAATACTTGACAAAATAGGAGTGCTGGAAACAGGAAAGGCAGGATCGGACAGAAATATGTCTGATCTAAGCAGAAGACAGTTGCCGAAGTGAATCTCAGAACCTTTTTTTTTCCCTCTATCTGAAAAGCATCTTTCCTCTTGAACTAACTCAGCCGCTGTGTTAAGCCCAATAAATTTACTCACATCTGACACAGGAACAGCATTATCTGGTTCACGTGGAAGTCTCCACTCACGTCACAGACCTGTAACTAATGCCGCCTCTATGCTGATCTTGGTGAGCAAGGCGAGACCATCTACTCTTAGAAGGAGAATGAGGAACAAGCCGAGCCCTGACTTCTCCCCAACAACAGAAGACAGAATGGCTGAACACACAGGCAGCTCCAGCACGAGTGGAAAGATTTGAGACCTAATCGCCCTCTGAATGGACTATTTTCTGATTACTGCTCTCTAGGCTTTATAGAAAACAGATGAGCAAATTACCCAACTGCACAGCCACCAGAGCAACTTAGCAGCTAAGCAGGGCACACTGAGCATGCCTGCAGTGGTGCTGCCGACTCCCATGTACAGCACAGCTTCTGTCACCCCCACGAGGGCCCCAGGTGACAGTCAGAGGGGCTGAGGCCCCGAGCAGCTTTCACTGAGCCCTCAGGTCAGCTTGCAGCAGACTCAGGAGTAGAATTTAGATCTACCTATTTCATGGCCTGTGTTCCTTCTACCACATGGACAGAGGTGAAGGCAGGGCTGTACCCCAACTCAACTTCCCACAAGACCAGGAGCCCCCCAACTTTCCAGATGCTGGGCAGGTGACATCTCCAAGCACTCAGACAAGTGCTCGAGCCTAACGTGCATTCCTCCGAGCAGGTCACACTCTCTTGTTTGCCTTGTGACATGGAGAACAGGAAGTTGGAGTCTCTTATCTGTACCCCAGGCCCCCATGAGCCCAACTGCACCCACACTGAGTCACAGAGGACATCAAGATGACAGGGTCCACGGGTCTGCTCATGACAGGGACAGGTGGGCCATCAAATTCTGTGTGTTATTTCCCCTACTGCCAGACACCACTGTTTGAGGTCGCTGCTCAAACGCAAGCCTCAGCATCAGAAAAATGTTCACAGTTCAGTCAAGACTAAAGCATTTAAGGGACAGCAGAGAGAAAGCTCCAGCGATTGCTTCTTTGGGCTGCATAGGCTTTCCTTTCCCAGAGCAATCATCACTGCCCACCACTTTCTGCTCGACTCATTACAAGGCGTCCCTGAAAATCACTCTGGAGAGTTTGCTGAGGCACTGAAGACAGTGGCAGCTAATCCAGGGAGTTAATGTCTCTGGTTTTTAGTGTTCAACTTGTTAAAAAAATAAAAAGCCAATAATTCATTCAGGCATTCAACATGGCTCCAGCATCTACTCTGCTGGACCCTGTGGGGAGCAGAATTACTAAAACATCCCCCCCCAGGACGGTCATCATCATGTCACCATCACCAACTAACGCTCATAAGTACTTGTGGCAGGGTAGACACTGCACTCTGGTGCCTCACGCAGAGAGCCTCTCGCAGAAGATCTGGGTGGGGTCCGGGAGTCTGTATCTATAACAAGGTCCCCGTACCACCTACCGTGAGGCCCTGGCCTGTCCTGCACATTTCAGTTAATCTAGAAGATCATCATGAATCAGACATATAGGCTGACAGCTCCAGCTGTGAAGCAGGTGACAGCACAACCCTCGTGGGAGCCGTGCAGCTGGTCTGCAGCTGTGCGGGGCTGATGTGCAGCACTGCCAGGCTTAACCCCAGCGCTACCCTGCTTGAGCCAGCTGCCAAGGGCTGAGATGTGACCAGGTGTCATCCTTGGGCCCCCGGAGGGTGTATCTACGGTTCTGTATCTGTGAATTCCATGCAGGACTGGCCGTTGTGTGTACCTGGCTTGCTCACAGGTTGTGTCAGGTGGGGAAGCCCCCACCCCCCACCCCACCCTGCCCCACACACACATGAGGACCACTGCATGTCACTCCTGGATCTGGCCTTGCCCTCAGTGACCAACTCCTTGTCTTTCCCATGAAGTCTGAGCTTCCCCATCAACACGGCAGAGGATATAACAGAGTGCTCAAGGAGCAATGAGACGTCCACTGGTGGGCAGTGGTGCCTAATGCCAGGGACAAGACAGTGAGGCTTGTGAGCGGACAGGGGCCAGTACATGACACAACAAAGTGCCCATAAGCAGGGGGAGTGTGCACTTGGCAGCATACACTGAGGCCCAGGATGTGTGCTGACACTGAGCACAGGAGGTGGGGCACGACATCTACCAATTATTTCAGCAAACCGGTATTCACACCTCACATAACACTCATTGATCCCTTCTCACACACACCTCATGATTCACTGGACAAATACTCACATGGCACAGCAGTCAACAGTGTAGCAGAGTGTCCCTCCCAGAGGTGAGGTATACAAAGGAATGTATGATGCCTCCTCTACCAGCTGAGATAGCACGGGGAGCACTGGGCATGCCATTGAATGCTGGAAGACTGATATATGTACCCACCTCATTTCACCTTTATGACAGTGTGTTGAGAGAAGTGTGTGTCCTCACCTCCATTTTACAGATTTGAGAACTGAGGCTTAGACAATTAAGTAACTGGTTGCATTATATGAAGTCTGAAAACTGGGGTGTGGGTAATTTGAATGACTTAGCATATGCAATATTATCAGCATACATCCCCTTGTGTCCTACACCAAAAGATTTTTTAATTTAATATATTTAATTGAAAAGGACATGCAGTTAGGGAAATTTAATTCAAATACTATGAGGATGTTCAATAAAAATTGAGTCTCCTGCCCAGGCCACCAATTTCTGGGAATAGCTTTGCTATGAAAGGCTTCTTGTATTGAGTGTGCAACAAGCAAAAGTGAACTGTTTGGAAAAGCTGGAATCGATAAGAAGAACAATTCTCAGAATAACAGCTCCCCATATCCTATGTTAATCATGTTTTGTCTTAATTTAAAAGAGAGAGAGAGAGGG
>PVJL010002787.1:0-180898 GCA_004026885.1 Lyroderma lyra
CACCCACACACACACACACACACACACACACACACACACACACTCACACACACACACACACACACACACACACTACACTCTGTTAACCAGAACTCAAGCAACTGGCAGAAACAGCGAAGAATTATCCGGCATGGGTGCGGTGAACGGAGAGCCCACCCTCTCACACGGCAGGAAAGCAGTTCAAGCCTCTTCCTTAGATGTTGTTTCTTCCCCTGCTCACACACACACACTCACATACACACTCACACTGTGAGTTCTCAGTTCCCCTAGAGTCCCTTTGAGGACTGCTCAGTTCCTCCTTAAGCGTGTCCTGTCCTGTCCCCGGCCAGAGGTGAGGACTTACCGAGTCTCTTACCACCCCGGGCCCCAGCCCGGTTGTTCCGGGTGTTCCGTCTGAGATGGGCCTCCGCAGGCCTGTCCCCGGGGGCTCTGGCCCTGCCACTCATCACGCAGCAGCGCGGAGAAGCGTCCTGCCGCCCCGCCGGGCCCTGCAGCGCTGGCCTGGGGAGCGGGACAGAGGGCCAGGCCGGGGGTCCTCGCCGCCAAGGCGCCGCAGTCCTAAACCCTTCGGGAGAAAGCACCCCTTTGTGGAAACCGCTCTTCACCGCAGCCTTCTGGCCGTTCTCCTCTCACCTTAGGATGCAGAATGCTCTAAATCGCTCATGTCCCTCCCTTCCCCACTCCACCTCTGTCCCCTTCCACGTTGTGACCTCTGGCCCTAACAGGATTAAGGACTGTCCCCTTGAGAGAGGGATACACGTCTTGATGGCTCCTCAGCTCCCTGTCCCGCCAAAGCCTTGCCCTTCAGAGCTTCCATTTCGGTCCGACGGCTCTCCCAGCCTCACGATGAAGACAGCAGTCCTGTCCGTCCCTCCGCACTGTCCCCCACCCCACGTGTGGGTGCTGCGCCGAGCTGCCCCCGGAGCACTGCGGGCAGACCACGCTCAGCCGCCAGCCGTCCGCCAGGGCTGCAGCCTGCGCCCAGGGAGGCCCCCGGCCAGTGAGCCGGAGACACAGGGCACCAAGTCGCCAGCCCCCTGTCCCGACGCAACTCGGGCCATCAGAGGCCCCCTGGCTGCCTCTGCCCAGTCCTCCCCCTTTCCCTCCTTCCCGAAGAACGTTCCCGAATAAACTTCCAGCGTGGTGACCCACGCTCGGAGGGCCTTGCCCACGGCTTTCTGCTTCATAGATGAGGACTCTTCTGTTTTGCGCAGCCTCTTCGGTCACCTGCCCGTCACAGCCTCCCCACCCGTTGCACCTTCCCTACGGGGTTACACGGCCACGTCTGGATTAACCTGCACACAGTGTCACGACAACGTACCCTCGATTCAGGCCGAGTCACGTCGCTTTCCGCTGTGTTTTGGTTCGTGGACTTTCTCTGTCTCCGGGTGTGCACAGTCGCCTCGCGTTTTACTTCCCTGCTTTCTGCGCCTACGACTATTGACGTGTCCCCGGTCCGATTTGAAAACGCATTGTCCTCTGCACGCGGTCACGGGGCTCGGGCCGTCAGCCAGCCTCGCGGTGTCCCCGGACACGTCACCCCGCGGTGCCCTGCTCTGCCCTCGGCAGCTGTCCTCTGCGCCTGCTGACTGCGGTCACCTGTGCACCGGCTGTTCACCAGCATGGGGGGTCCTTCCCCCCTCCCCCTGGGCACCCCCGTTCCCTGGAGCCGATCTTCCCCGTTCTCCGTGTGCGCCTTCATTTCCGTGGGGCACACGGCCCAGGCGCGTTTGCAGGTGAGCTGTGCGGGCCTCGCACCTCTGCGAACGTCTGTCTGCTGTCCTCGTGCCGGGCCGAGCGCCGAGAGGACGACCTCCGACTGGCAGTCACGTCCAGGATCCCGGAGGCACTTCCCATCGTCTTCCCGTTTGCAGGGCTCCCGGCGGGCAGGTCTGTCCGTTTAAGGGGCTTCGTGTTTGACTGTTTGTTCGGTGGGCCCGAGCGCCTTCAGCTCTTCACATTAACCCTGGGGGGTGAACTGTCACGATAATGTGACACGAGTCTTTCTGCTGGGGAGGGGGCCCCCAGCTTTGACCCTCACGTCCTGCAGTCCCGGGAAATCTCCCCGTACTACTTCTCTGACGCCCCCTTCGCTCCGTGGCTTCGTCCTTAGTGACCAGCACAGCTGGGGCCCCGCCCGAGCTTACAAACGGGGGGCGGGGGACTGAAACTCAGAGCAGCGGGCGCTGGGGTGCTGGGGTGCTTTTGCTTCCTGGGGCTTTCCGTTGCCTCTGGGTACATGACTGAAGGACCCGAGCTGCCAGCACGTGACCTGAATGGCAGCTAAGGGACGTCCTTTCGCACCTGCATCCGCAGAAACGGGACTCAGCGGCCGTGCTCCCAGCTCACCGGTGCTGGACACTCACTGCTCTGCAGGGGGCTTTACACGCACTGCTGGGACGGGACTAGAGGAGGAGAGGTCTCTGTCCCTGAGGATGTCACGTTCCAGCGAGGAGGCTTCCCACCTCCTTCCGCGTTCACCCCTTCGCAGCAGCTCAGAGAGGCGGCGGAACCCGCCCCCGTGGCCCTCAGCCGTGTTAAGTCGCCTGAGACTGACGGGATGGTAACGAGCAAACACACCTGTGAGGTGGCCTTCAGGCAAAGGCTTGGGGGAGGCGTGCGATACAGCACAGCATCATGGAGAAGGTCAGGTGCAAGGCCACTTCACTGGTCTCCGTGGTAAAAGTTTTGTGGACTCACATATTATTTAAATAAACTTCCGAAGTTAGCATGTGCCTGAAAACTGGTCTCTATTCTCTCTGTAGGCTACGCAACATCATAGCTGTTTTTTCAAAAGATATTAATTTGTAAACAATTTCCACAAAGATATTTAGTAATTATTAAACTCTAACGATAAACGAATCATTTAGGAGAAAAAAAACAGCATTAAAACTGGTAATTTTCACTCTGGAAGCTGACGGCAGGCACTGAGAGAAATGTTGCTTTTTAGGGGTGACTTTTTAAAATCTTTAAAAATGTTATTTTCATTTCTAGGGGTGTTTTTTAAAAGAATTGCTGAGGGGAATAGTATAGCAGGCGTCTGATACGTTGTTTCTGCAGTTAACGTGCCGGCGATGGGACAAGATGGGACAAGAGACCGTGCTGAACACAGAGCGCACGTCCGGGCCACACGGGAGCCGCGGATGCGTGTAACAGGTGTGAGGGCAGGGCGCGGCGACAGCCAATTGCTGTCCCTTCCTGCTGGGCCGCGCGGGGAGCAGAGCCTCCAGTGCACCTGCGAAGGGGAAGGCAGGGCCTACCCCGCGAAGGCGGAGCAGCAGTCTTCACGTGCCAGGTAGCTGGACGAAGGAAGCAAAGCACCGCCCAGGTCCCCCCCAGGAACGTGTCCGTCCATGGACGGCTGAGGCGTCTGAGCTCAGCTACGCCACCCGCCAGCTCCTGGCTGCCCTCGGGGGACCAGGAGAGACGAGGGGCTGCAGGTGCAGGAGACCCGTGAGGAGCCCCCTCCCGATCCCCTGCCTCAGCCATCACACAGAAATGGTCCTGATGGCCCCACCTCTGCGTCTGCTGCGTGTGCTGCCAGGTCACTCATCAGGCCCAACGCTGGTGGCGGGACAGGGCTGGGGGAGGGAGGCTGCACCCAGGTGCCTGACTGTTGTGACAGTCACGTAGCTCGTCCAGGGCCTTGAGGAAAAGACACTGAATCCCACTTGCTCTCTGCACGCAAGGACGCAGCTCGGTCACCACAGCCTCTAAACCCCGGGACGCTAGGAAAAGCAGCCCTCAGCAGCACTGGTGGACGGGACGAGTAAACTAGCATGGAGGGTTGGTAAGATCTGGGGGAGAGGAGAAGCAGAGTGTGGGAAGTACAGAACCTCCTATTAGACAAGGTTTAGTTAAGCTGACGCCTGTGGGAGAAGTCTTGTTTGCGGAGGGGTGCTCCCTGTCCCCCCAAAATTATGAGTAGCACCGTCATTCATTATGCATGCACTCACAGTCTAAGCCACTTACACACCGTCACAGAAAAATTCTTATTTGATTAGTATTAATGTCGGCTGCGTCTTTCGTTTCCTCTTCTAGCTTTTTTATTCTTTCAAGCCTTATTTTACACAGATTGAGCCAAAGGTGTTTTCTCTATCAAGGTCTTACGGAAGCAATAGTTTCCCAGGTGAGCCCATTCGGAAAAGGGTAAAATCCAAAGGCTACGTCTTCTGCAATGACAACAGCAGACGAGTTTTCATTCTTCCCTTCTACACCTGGTGGTGGTCCCATCATTGTACAATAATCCGTTAATAAACACTCACTGAGTACCAAATGCCCCCCCCCCCCAGTTGTGTGGGGGGTCAGAGGGGACACTTACAGGCAGGAAGTAGGTATCCTAGTCCTTGCCCTTAAGGAATTTATAGTTGGAAGTGCTTAAGATATTGTACATAAAAATAGCTAAGGATGGTTGGGATGTGGCTAAAATCATCCTGGAAACACGAAGGCGAGACACTGCTGGGCACCAAAGCCAGCAGGAGGTGTTTTTCCAAAGGTGGTGGGACTTGAGCGGGATCGCAAAGGCCGGCAGGAGAGGGGAGGGGGTTCCCCAACGGGCTAGCTGAGCAGGGACTCGGGCCTGACAGCAGAGGAAAGGATGCTGTGGCCTTTTCCATCCTGGGTTAGAAGCCAAGGAAGGTGCAACTCTCACAGCGAGTAGCCGGCTCGGGACTGGGCGAATGCGACTTGAGGGGAAACGCTGTCTCGGGACAGTGACAGGAGGCACTGTTGTTTGGGAACTGAGTCTTCATGCTTTGTGCCTGTGACAGGTGTGCAGAGGCTACTGATTAAGGACGCTCTCGGGGGCGGCGGCGGGGCCGAGGTGCTGCCGCGCTAGGTAAAGAATGGTTACGGAATTTGGAGTGCCGGGTGGGCGTCACGGGAAATGGGCATTCGCGTCTTAATGCTTGCTCATTGAGTCTGACTGTGTGCTGATTTAGTCTGACAGTCAAATCATGTGTACTTTGGTGGCTCAGAGTCTGGAAAGATCTGGGCTGGCGGCCCATTTGCGTAACTTGGGGGAATGATCTGAGTCCAGTCTGTAAGAGGGAGAAGAACTTGGCCTCAGCTCTGTGATGATGAGGATGAAACCAACAATATACAAAACAGGTAGCAACACTCTTGGCATCTGCTTTTCCTACTTCCTTCTTTCTCTGTTCAGTCATAAGCAACTGTACCCAGGAAGACCACGTAACGTGCCATACAAAGTTGTGACGTTGTTTGAAGGGGAAGATGAGACTGACCCTTACTACTTTACTTCACGAAAAGAGAAGAAAAAGAAATGAGAAAAAAATTAACAAGACTGTAAGTCATTGAGTAAAAGGAGGTGTCCTGTGGGTTTCTCTACATGCATCTCAAAGTCAGAACCCCACTGCAGATACCTGACAGGTGTCACTCAAAGTGGCAATGCACACGGTACTAATGCACAGTGCCACTTGGGTTGCTCATGAGAATTACATCTTTCTCTGTCATGGTGTTTCTTCTCGAACTTTCTGGCTGATGTATCCTGGCAGTTCTGGGAAATGGGGGCAACCAGCCACTGGGGCCTAACAGGGCCAGCTTTGTGTGTATCTAGATTCCAGAGTGACTCAGTTTGGGGATTACAACCGAGTTCACATGACTGCCTTTGCTGAGAGGGGTTTCCGGCGGGGACTGTAGCATCATGTGATGTGACAATGCATGGGAATAGTGCTAACTCATCATTACAGATTTCTGGACATTTTATTTTCATGCTTTAAACCTTCACCAAAAGGTGGGAACAGAGCTACTGTGACACAGCCATTGAAATCCTGCTGCCCTCCTTCGTAGATGACGTGACCTCATCTGTGCATTACTGTTTGGTAGCAGTAAATACTGTTCATACACTTACCGCTTAATTTGCTTCTATGCTTGCCAAGCAAACTACATGGAGACTGTCAGCCCAGGCGGTTTCAGTCCTAACATGTTAATCAGCAGGAGCGCGAGCCTAACAGGACAGCCCAGGGCAGAGTGAGTCAACGGAGATGAGGCCAAGTTGCTCTGGGTGCCTCGCAGCAGGAACCTGCTACACACTTCCACAGTGTGTTTGCGAGACTCAAGGTCCCATTTGGGGGCACGCTGGGGTGTTCCTTCAAGTCACCCCCGTGAGTCTACAGATCCTGTCCTGGCCTCAATGAGCTGCTAGGCTCCTCCTGTAGGGTCCCTGAATTAGTGTCACAGAACATGGGGTGCCCAGAGTTCATCTTGATGAATATCACCCTATGAGTATGAGGATACAGCACTCTTCTCTTGGTTGAAAGGTGCGTGCTTTGCTTGCCATGCGTCTTAGACTGTGGGGTACAAATAACAGGGCTCTATTTGTCACTTCTGCATTGGGCCTTCTGGGGCAATGAACTCACTGAAGAAAGCCTGGAGAACTCAATGGAGCTCGTAACCCAAATCTGACAAGTTTAATGAGTTGGTGGGCTCCCAGCCAGCCAGCCACTCCTACTTACAGGAGGGTTCAACACACAGCCCCAAACTGTGTGCCACGTGTTATTGACGGTAATCGCTGAGGTTCATAGGGAGGAAGTGACGCCAACCGGTCCCCTTGAGCAACAGCTGTCTTGGCCACACCTTCACTTGGGTGTCTAACAGGCACCCCGACTCACCCTTTCCATGTCTGAAGCACAACTTTTGGTCCCTTCCTCGCCCCATACTGTCACATTTACCCTTTTTGCTGTCCCTCACCAAATGGCCAAAAAGCTAGTAACTACCTGTATTTGAAAGATGACTTATCATTCCTAGTGCATCTGGAGCCCAGAGCATCACCACGTCCCCCTGTGACATGAAGGGTCCTCCCTCAACCCCTACTGCGCTCCTAGGCTTATGCCCCGCAAGCTGCTTCCCCCAGCAGGTGCAACAGAATATGGTCCCTGCCACGTACGCAAACCCCCTTCCCTCACAGCCTGCTCCCTGCCTCTCACCCTGACTGTCCTAGGATTCTGACCCCCACCCCACCCCGACCTTCATTCAATGGGCCCAGCCGCAGGACCTGGCATCATCGGTTCCCTAGGCCGAGCAGCCTGTCCCCTCGACCTTGACCCAGCGGCAGTCTTCTTGTCATGGCCTTTGCAGTTCAGCGTCTGCACCTGGGAGGCGCCTGCCCTGTCTGTCCCAGCTCCCCTCTGCCCGCTGCTCTCCCTCGTCACTGTTTTCCTCGTAGTGCTCGTCACCACCAGAAATCGTGACACACGCATCACGTGCCGCACTCTGCGGGGCACGAGGCGCTCCCCTGCATAACGAGCATGCGCATTTTTGACCCAAACTGTCAGGGAAAAAAATCTTGTTTTAATTTTTAATTCAAGTTTTTGTTCCTATTTAAGTACTTGTTTTTTTGTATTATATATAAAGGAATGTTACCATTTTTTTTAACATATTAGGGTACAGGAAATTTTATTTAACAAATAATTACAAAACACAAGAACAGATACAAGAAATTTTATGTACCGGTAGCAAATTCATGATATTTACACATCACAGAAGTCCAGGAACTCTCCATCACTGTCAATCTCAGAAGGATTGTCGTCTTCAATTTCTACACTACTGGTGTCTTCTGAAGGGCCGCTTCTACATCCTGGTAAATCTCTGAGAGTTTAACGAGAAACTGTTGATCGTAGTCTAGGGTATTATTTTGCATACAGATATTGTTACGGATTTCTAGAGTTACATTTTTAACGGATAAGAATTAAAAACACACATAGATATGGAATCAGTACTACCCATGTATTATATAATGCACATCCTTATTTTCCCTCATAAATTTGGGCATTAAAGTACACATCATACATGGCAAAATACAGCATGTGATGTATACACACACACATGTGCACGCACGCGCGCACACACACAGAGTTGGTCTCCATTAACCAGACTAGACTATATGCCCCCTGAGGGTAGGAACTATGTGGTCTCTAGGGATAGAAACAACTTTAGTCAAAGAAGGTGAACATCACCAGAGTAGCACTGCCTTGATCACCGGCTAGAGAACATGTCTTGTGGACTCCACCTCAGTTGGTTTGCGAGCCAAGACACATGGAGTCACTGGGGGGAGGGGGACATGCAAAACCAGGGAGGACAGCTTAGAACAAGGGCACAGCATCTTTGGTCACTCAAAGGAAGAAGGCACTAGTGGGACAGCACAGCAGGAGACAGCAGAGCCTGCAGCTGGAAGAAGCCAGCTGAGAAGCAGGATAAGAGAAAGCAGGATCTGAGCCTGAGTGCTGGGCTGGAGTGACTGAACCCCTCACAGTCGCTGCCTGTTCAAAGCCACCTGGGTGACTGTTTCTGCATCCGTGTCCTCCAATGTGCACCTTGTCCTTCAGGCCGCTTATCTTCATGAAAAATTTTCCTACCACATACCTTTCTCCCAGTATGTGATTTTAATGTAATGGGTTAAAAATGATAATATTAAATGGAGATGCATATCATAAATATGTAATATAGTGAATATAAAATAACAAATGTAAAATCTATTTTCAATTTTTATGATTATGCATAGGGAATTATCCTTGAATTTTGTTTTTTCATCTTTGAGAACAAGGAAATCCAGTTTCTAGAACAATATTTTCCTTAAAGATGCAGTTTGTCTAGGGACTAGTTATGTTAAGAAAGTTTCTTTCAACTTTAGCTTTCATTATCTGTAAAATGAGGGAGCAGTAACAAGTCTTTTAGTTTCCTTTAGTTTCACATAGCAGTGTTTCAGTTAGTTATATAAATGCTTTTGTTTAGGTTGTAACTCGTGCAAAGGACTTTTAAAGA
The DNA here is from genome assembly GCA_004026885.1 of Lyroderma lyra. Classification (NCBI taxonomy): domain Eukaryota; kingdom Metazoa; phylum Chordata; class Mammalia; order Chiroptera; family Megadermatidae; genus Lyroderma; species Lyroderma lyra. The sequence goes on from PVJL010002787.1 coordinate 8,779, forward strand.
AAGGTATGAGTACAAAGATATTTAAAATGTTGTAATTTGGATATTTAAACGTATCAGTGAGGGAGATGCCATATGATAATAAATAATTTTGAATTGAAATAGAGACCCACTTGCGTCTTGCTGATGTACGTGTGGGGTGTGTGTGTGTGTGTGTGTGTGTGTGTGGTGAGAGAGAGGGGGGGGTGGAGGGAAGGGGAGGAGATACACATGTGCTTTATGGAGAAAACGGCTTTTAAAACCGTCTCAGAAGAACTCTGGAGGCTGACTTCTATTTCCTGGTGCCTCCGGCAAACTGGGGAAAGTGCATTCTTCCACATAGGCATTCCTAGAATAGACCGCCCCTGGAGAGTTAGCTTCCTGCTTCCCCATGCACAGTACCTGCTTTACCTATAAACCTGTACCTCACAGGACCAGTGAGACCTAGCTAATAAAAATGATCATAAAGCACTTGGCAAAATCACAGCTGCGACAAGGACACACGCTGATGTGGTGAGGCTTGTCTTTCTGGTATGCACGCGAAGGCTTTGTGTGTGGAATGCTACAGTGACTCAATTGCTAAGACTCTTCTCCAGCAGCTGGCTTGCTTGAGTGAGGGGTTTCTAACTCAGCAGGAGTCCAGTTGATGTAAAACATTCCTTCTAATTCTACGAATTCATGGACCTCTCCTCATGAATTCCTAACTCATACATTACTTAAGAATTCATACCTGCTTAGTACGTGTTTGTGTTAAAAGTCACAGAAGGAAGTAAATGGGCGGTATGATGATCATGGCCTTCTTTATGTCACTGGAGACTAGGAATTAGTAGCACCCATTTGGTTGTTTCCTTGAGTGCCAACAGTGAGAACAGAGCATAATTACTATGCACAGTGCGCATGCTACAATGTATGTCCCTGATCCACAAGCCAACCCAGACGGAAGTGACCGGAGGACCCAGAAGTGGCTGCGCAGAAGGCAGAAAGGGCCATCACTCCACACGGACGCAGGGGTTCCAATTACATCACCAGCTGACGATCAGGATGAGTCACGGACCCAAAGGCCTCCTTCCCATTCCAGCCAAGCTTAGCCATTCTGATTGGCCAACTCACAAGGCCAGGAGGGGATGACTGGAACTGTGCAGAGAATGAAGACGGGCTGGTAAGAATGAGTCACGAAGCCAGCAAACTCCCACCAAACTAAGACCTGGATCACGGGGCCCAGTCTCATGGAGCTGCAGTTCTGTTCCTTCCTCCCAGGGAAGACGGCAGAGGTTGTCTCACCATGTACTTGCCCTCTCCTTGGGTCTGTGACCCCAGTAACAGTGGCAGAATCACAATACTTTGGAAGCCCAGGAGAACTCTCAGTCCTTATTTATGTTTATCTTCTTATTTGCAATAGTAAGGAGAGGGGGGCATGGTGTTTTCATTCCAAGGACCTCCTACTGCAGAATTTTATCTTCTGACCTGGCATTTGATGGAGTTTGATTTGCTGGCATGCAGCGTTTTTACCTTCTCAGAGCCAGTCAGATGTAAGTATGTGTAATGTTTCGTCCAGTTATTTTCTTGTATTTTAGGAAAGCAGAACTTGGCACACAGATATTTGTTTTGATAATTTGTTTATATCAGGATTAGGGCTGCTTAGAGTGGTTCCTGAGGTAGGTGGACCATCAATGTCATACTGGATGCTCTTCTGTTCCTCCTAGTCAATTCCAGTGTCATTGCTTTTTGGATGTGATGACTCGTTCTCCTAGGAGTACTGAATGGGTGTAAACAGCTGCCAGACAAGGAAGATGCTTTTATTTACAGGGAGTACCTAGTGGGTGGGGTCAAAAGTGGCTTCCCCAGGCGTCCCACAGGTTATACAAACACTGCCCTGTTTCTGGAAGCCCAGGCAAGGCTCCTTGGAGTCAGGGAGGAGAATCTGACTTCTCTGATTACAGTCTGTTGGCGATACTCTATGCTTCAACTCCTTTTTCTTAACTCCGAGGACCAGGTTAAGGTTTCCAATGTCTGGCAGATTGTGCAACAAAGATAAAGGCGAACTAGGAGAAGCTGATCAGAGGTAAGAGCATTTGATTCTAGAATTTTGGGCAAAACATCTTGAAAAGGAGGGAATGAGGGTACTCTTGCTGCGCTGTTTTCAAGAATTTTATGAAATATCTTTCTCACTAAAAGTTTAGCAGGAAAAGAAACATTTCCCAGGTGAATTTTATAAATACTTGGATACATTCCGGTTTGGTAATAAAGATGTTGGGAATGATCTCAGCCCGCGGTCTACAAATGGGAAGATTCCTTTTTTCTGCATTAATAAAGAACACGAATTCTATGGGCTAGAAGGTGTGAAGGTGTGAAGGCATGCTTTCAGGAAAGGTCTTGCTCCCAAGTCTTCTCCTCTGTTTTCTCTCTGTTTTAAGAGTACTTCATATGCCATTTTGAAGGAGATTTTACCTTTAGATTCACGATATAGCTGCTAAGTATAAAATGAAAAATATACTTGGAGAATGAATCTTCTAGACAACCTCATCTCAGTTGATAGTAAAAGGCAGGCTGTGCTTAAATATTTTCAAGACAGTTTTCTAAGGACTTTGAAAACTTTTAAATATTTTAATATAAAGAATTTTCTTCTCAGGGGTTCCCTGGTGGTATAGTGGCTAGGTTCAGCACTCTCAACGCCACCGCCTGGGTTTGAGTAGCAGGCAGGGAACCACCAAAAAAGAAAAAGAAAAAATTTCTTTTCTGGTAAATGAAGGTGGTGATAATTACTATTAGTAAATTTCACCTAAGAACAGTACTAGGAGGCAATGCAGTTAGATTCTGGGGAATGTCTGACTTGGATATACTAACTACAACTCATGAGAGGTCTGTATTCAAAAACTCATGTCTAAGTTAATTGTAACCCCAAATCTTAATACAAATTTGTGAAGCTCACAGTCCACATGAGTCTAATTAAGTTATAATGAACTTGAGAGATTATTACTGGTATTACTTCAAAAACACCATTCTAGAGCTCACTAAATTTATAAGTATAAAGTTCCAAAATCAGTTAACATAAAAAAATTTAAATATCACCAAACATAGAAGAATACAAGGGACCATAAGTAAGATCCAGCAGGAAAAAAAAATTCAGAGAGTAGAATCAGACCCACAAATGCTTCAGACACTGGGATGGTCAGAAACAGAATTTAAAATATATTTTAAGAAATTAAGGAGAGGCTTAAGAGAAAGCAGATTTGAAAATAACCAAACAAAACTTTAGAAATAGAAATAATTAAAAACTAAATGAATGGCTTTAACAGAAATGAGACAAAGCCAGAGAAAGCATTAATGAACAGAAACATATTTGTGAAATTACCCAGAATTCAGCCTAGAAAGGTACAGAAAAAGAAGCTATGAAAGAACTGGTAAGGGACATGGAGGGTAGCATGAGAGTTTATGTGTATAATCAGAATCCCAGAAGGGAAGGGGAGAAAGAATGGAGTTCAGAATCTTTCAAAAATGATTAAAGTCACCAGTCCAGAGTCAAGAAAACCAAGAACCAAGAAAGATGAATTAAAAAAGTTTTCATCTAGATACTACAGAACACAAAAGACAAATGAAATCTTAATGCTGTCAGAGAGAAAAGATAGATTACACTTCAAGACTACTTTCAAAATTCAAATTGCAACTAGGCAAGCTAGAAGATGGTGTAATGATATTGAAAGCAGAGAGGAGGAAATAACTGTCAACTTAGAATTGTTTATCAGTGAAAATATTTTTCAAGAATAAAATACATACCTATCATTCAAAAGAGAACAAGTCACTGCCTCTAGCATACACTGTAGGCAGAAAGACCGCGATCATAGGTGGAAAACCTACGATGAAAAAAAGCAGAAGTGGTTAACTGAGTCTATCTAAACAAACACTGACCGTATAAAACAACATTAATCATGTGTTATAGTTTTGAGGCGTGTTTTAAAAGTCCCTGTTTTTGGGAGAAGGTTGATGTATTGGTAAACTCTGGACTTAATCAGTTAAAATTTCCAGGATAACCAGCAAATAAATTGGAACAGACTACATAACTTCTAAACTAGAAAGGGGAGAAGTGGAAGCATAAAAAAAAAAAATCCATCAATCCTAAAGGCAATGGTGAAAGGAAAAAACCGCAGATCAGGAGAAAACAAATATGAGGCACAAGATTAGATGGCAGAAATAAATTCAAGTGTATTGGCCATTACAATACATCCAATGGACTAAAGGCTTGATCTGAGAGTCAGTGATTATGGATTAGGTTAAAAGTCAAAATTAACTTGTTAATTTGACTTGGTAATTCTGAAACATAATGACTTAGGACATGTTAATGTAATAGGACGAAAAGAGATGTACAAGTACTAGGCAAATATTCACAAGAAAGCTGTTTAGGTGCTATGGCAAAAGCATTAGAGTTAAAAATCACAACATAATGATAAATTTACCAGGCAGACAGAACAAGTATAAACTGATTTGCATATTATAACACCGCCCCAGACTAAATAAAGCAAAAATTGACAGAATTTAAGTTGAAATAAGTAAATTCACCATTGTGGATTTTAACTTATCTCTCCCCTTCATTGAATTGCGTCAAGCAGATGCAAAGTCAGTGATAGAAAGATGTCAATAACACAAGTGACACTCGATCCAAGACATACTTTTAGAACCCTACCCAAGAGCTGCAGAATACGAGCAATGTCAATATGACCAGAATGGTGACCTGGTTGGATACTTTCCGGACAGCCCTCATATACTACTGTTACAAACAGAGGCAAACTTGTTTGGAAAGGAAGTTCAAAACATTTTAGAAGATTAGTAGTGTATACACTTTGACAATATAGACTATTGTTCTTTGACTACAGTGGTCCTGAAAATGTTACTATCAACTGACAAGTAGGAAATATTATTGCTGAAATATGATCTTAGGAAGATCTAATACCAGTTAGAAGGTTTGCCCTTTGTAGACTCTCATCAGTCATGTCAGAAGTTTTATAGGAAATGAGTATTGTTTAAATTACACCACTGCTTTAAATATACATATTACTAAGACGAGAGGATACAAAATTCTTTTTCAGTCATTTTTAACATATTATGCAAGTTGTGTCCACGTGTTTCTAGCTCTTTTACCTCAGGATTATCAGAACAGATAAATGAATCTCTTTATTCATCTTAAAAACTGGTTTAAAAAGGTTTGCTAGTATTTTCCCTTCATGTACTTAAATTTAAAAAAGTAATAACTTTACATTATGCAGGGGTATGACTGTCATTTCAATCCTAACAAATGGATAGAGGAAAACTGTGTACTACTATTTCCTCACTACAAATGTAGGCATCCCAGGTAGAGTCATTTCTTTGGAGAAGAATTAATCATAATGAAAGGAGAAGTTAGAGAAATTTAGTAACACTTGAAGCAGAAGTACTTTTTCAAGGCATTGCAGTCAGGTAACTTCTTAGGTAGAAAAAAGTTTTATCTGGGAAAAAAATGTATGTGGTATAGTTTGTCTAATTGTGAAACTGAAATCCACAGAATCATTTCTCAAAAGGTCTCTCAAATTTCTAGCCCTTTTAAACTTGAACATCATGTTGTTCAAATTATATACAATAATTCCCATTTTATAAATGTAGGAACCGAGAAACTAAAGTGTCTCATCCCAAGTCAAGCTATGACAACATATTATACTAAAATATAATTTTCTTTTGTTTCCCCATTATGTCTTGTCCTCATTTTTGACTCTTAGGTCTGTGGCTATGCAAAAAGTACCTCATTGTGTTGATCAAGTTGACACCCACCCTTTGGCAAGAACGCTGAAGACTGGTATAACAGAGTTTAATCTTAGGCTCATGACTCTAAATTCTTCACTTAATTCCTGAGTCTCCTTGTTTGACGTTGGTGGTTCATGACTCACACCCTACTCATACCAATTTGGTTTCCTCTCATCCTCTTACCTTCTGCACAAATCAAGCCTGAAGCAACCAACCCATTTGGATGAAACACTGTCGCCATGTGTCAAGGGTGGTAGCCGCTGGTGGGAGCAGCCTTCCCCAGGAGGTGTCTGGACAGCCCTGGACCGGCTGTGGAAGGTCCATCGGGGGCTTTCTCTCCATGTCTTCTCAGTCGACCCTAGACATGAGGCAGAAGAGGGAGAGAGGAAGGTGGGTGGAGGGAAGTAACCCCTACGGTGAGGGCCTGCTCTGAAACTCAGCTTTGCCATCACCAACTGGGCTAGCTCAGCCGTGCCTTCACCTATAAAATGCTGCTGATGAAAGTGTCTGTCGCATGGAGTGATGACAAGTCCTGAGACAATGCCCCTAACCTGCTCAACAAGTGCCCCGGTGCGCTGCACCTTTTGGCTACTTCTGGTAGCCCCCTGGTCCTGTTGCTTCAGGGCCCGGCCCTCCCTGAACTCCCACGAGTCCCTTCCATATGAACTGCCACCCTGTGATTATGCCCCAAACTCAGTCCTTGCCTGTGCTGTGTGCAGGCAAGTCGAGTCCTGTCGTTTGGCCACCTGACAGGCCTCTTTAGCAGGTGCACCTGCGTAAGGATTCCCGAATCAGGAAGGGCAGCCCCCAGGCCACAGCTGGCGGGGGCGGGGGGTGGTGTCAAGCACCAGCCTGAGCGGCGGACGTGCGGCGGAAATGCCATGAAACGGCCCAAAACGGCGCGTTGGGGACAGCGAACAATACCTAGGCATGAAAGCTCCAGTTCTGGGGGGAAAATGCCGCACGTTGAGGTACCTTCACGGGAACGGAGGGCGGTGTAGCCCTGGCGCCCGGCCCAGACCCCGAAGGGCCGCGGCGGTCCCGGAGCCGAGGACACGGGGGCACCTGGCGTCCCCCGGGGGCCGGGCCCAGGTGCGGCGGCCGGCGCCCCTGCCCCCTCCCGCCCACTTCCTGGTTGGCGGCGCGGCTGCGGGCGGCCGGTGGCGGCGCAGGAACTGAGAGGCCCGGCGCGGTCGGCGGGCGGGCGGACACGGGGGCGGTCGCGCCCGGGCTGCTGCTGTCACAGAGGCCCGCGGCGGGGGCAGGCGCCGCGACATGGGCCGGCCGCCGCTGTGAAGCCGCCCGCTTGCCGGCGCGGCCCCCGGAGCGTCGGGGCGCGCGACATGCCAGCATGGACCGCAGGACGCGGTGAGTGCGGCGGCGCCTCGGCGGCGCGGGGGGCGCGCTAGGCCGCAAAGCCTGCCGGGCGCGTCGGGCGGCGCGGCCCCGGCGGAGCGTGCGGGCGTTCCGGGGGCGGGGGCGTCGCGGGTTTGCGTCCCCCCAGCCCGGCGTGTGGTCGTCGTCGGCGGCGGCGCGGGTCTGCGTCCCCCCGGCGGAACGTGCGGGAGGGGAGGGGGCGGGGGCGGCGCGGGTCTGCGTCCCCCCGGCGGAGCGTGCGGGAGGGGGCGGGGGCGGCGTGGGTCTGCGTCCCCCCCGGCGGAGCGTGCGGGCGGCGGCTGAGCGGGCCGTGCCGTCCGCGCCGGCTCCTCAGGGGCGCTCCGGGGGTCGTCGCGCCTGCAGGGGGGTCGTTTCCAGGTCAGCGCGGCCCCTTTCGCGTCTTCCCTCCTGTTTTGCCTCAGCGTTTGTTCGCCCCCCATGTTTACCCGTGTCTTCCTGCAATTTTGCTGCCGCTGCAGCGAGGGGACGCGCCCCTGCTGGGTGCTCCCCGGGCGCCGCGAGCCGGCCGGCAGGCATCCCCTTAGACGGTGGTTTTCTGTGCTCGCTCAAGGGTACGGCCACGGACATTGTTTTTTCTCCAGGACGTTCGTGACGTCAGAAGCCATTGCCGTCGGTGTAGAATTTTTGTTTCCAGGCAGTTTTTCTCCTGAAACTTCCTTTCTTTCCTTTACCACCTCCTTTTCTCACCCCTCTCCCCACTTCAAAATCATGACTGGCGTGCGTTCATGTATTTGTCCTGCTATGAGAGGCTTTTTAAATTCCGCATTGTAACGGAATCAATACTGAATTTTTACGTCTAGGAGAGATACTAGGGCATCTGAGGAGAATAGGAAAATTCAGTAATTTAGAATGATTTTCTGCAGTGTTTGACACGGGGGAGGGTAAGTGCTTCGTGCTTTTGGACGTTAGGTGGGTTATGAGGGAGGAGGTCACCTGAGTGCTGATTATTCTCATTGGAACAAGGTAATAATAAGCGGGCTGGGGAAATGTGTATTTGCAAATTAATTTATATGACTTGCCACTTTCTGTGTTTTTAGATCTTTTTCTGTAATAGAATTAAAAAAAAAAAAAAGAAAAAAAAAAAGAAAATACTGTTCAGAAGCCAGAACTGGCAGTAGGGTCTTCAAAAGAGTATACGTTTAAAATAAGCAATGTACACAGACACTCAGGTCTCACCAGGAATAACAAACATATTAACACTTTGGTCACGTGGGCATTGTGGTATCAAACTTTGATCCTTTATCTTCTAACAGATTACAACAGAACTGTGTTTTGAAAAATGTCGATAGATTTTGATCTGCTTTTTTGAAATTAAACCAATGCATAGGTTGGTTGGTGGTATGGGAAGTTAGTGAAGAATTGGATAATTTCTGAATGAAGCAAAGCAACCTTATTGTTCCTAAGGGGAATATCTAATATTAAGGCAGATGTCTAATTTCCCCCAATAATTGATGTAAAACGACTTTTTGGGTTAGCCTTGAGGTCTATGTATAGTTTGCTTGTTACTTTAAACAGGCGTAAGCAGAGAGGTTACATCTTAAGGAGAGTAGATGCAAAGCAACGCACTTAAGGAGCATCAGAAATGTTCCATGGTGGTCTGGAACCTGGCAGGTGGAACCAGGTGTCTGTCACTTACACTTGCGTTGCAAGACCTTGAAGAAACCCTGAGAGCCTGTGTCAGGCTCTGTAGTCAGGGAAAGGTAGGGACACTTAGGAGTGTACATTCAGGCTTTCCGATTTTGATTCAGTAAGATAAAGGCAAAGCTTTACATTTAAACAGCTCTTAGTACTTCCGCATGTATTATTTAATTCGTAATCCTCACAGTTATTCCAGGAAGTGAATAAGGCTCTTTATGGGTGGAAAAACAGCCTCAGAGGTGAGATGCTTTGTCCCAAGTCTCTGAACTCTTCAGCCTCAGATCTCAAGTTGCGGAACTAGGGGGAAAACGTTGCTATTTCTGCTTTCTGGTCATACAGTTACATGGCCTATATTGCGACAAGAGCAAGGTTAGTGTTTAGAGTTAAGAAAATAAGGACTTTATAGAGATGCTTATTTATTTGTCACAGAAATAAATACAACTAAGTTCTTTCTCATTTAGGGAAAATCCAGAAAGAACCTTTGACTTGGTGTTGAAAGTGAAATGCCATGCCTCGGAAAACGAAGGTACGTGTGTTTTGTTAATTCTTAAAATGACTGAGTCTGTCAAAGCAAATGTTCGTGTTATGGAGTCCTAGGACATGATGCTTCTGGCATAATTCTAAGTGTATGTTCTGCATCTAGTGTGTCAAGTTGCTGTTAATGAAATAGGTGCCAGGTCTTTGCCTTGAGCTTGTGGAAATCACGAGTGTTACCTCCTGTAGCTTAAATTGCAGATGGATGGTGTACATATATGTTCCACAGCTCAACATGAGCATTCATCTGTCAGGTTTTGGTGGAAGGGCATTGCCTTTTCATTTTCTTTCATTAGTCTTTGAAAATTTAGACCCCTCTTAAACCACCAGTGAAACTTCTCCTGCCACTATAGTGGGAACCACCCTGATGACCACCTGATGTTTCTGGAATAGCCTTTCCTGTTGGATTTACTCCAGCAGAATAACACTTTCAGAGGAAGGTCGACAATAGTATGACATTACTTGGAAGGGTTTCAGCTGTCAGTTCTTTATAACTTCCTGAAAAGACAAGAACATGTTGGTATTGTGATTTGTGTCAGTTTTTCCACCACTTTTGTCATCTGTGTGTGTGTGTGTGGGGGGCGGGGGCGGGGGAGGAGTGGTGGAAAAGAATTAGGACTATCTCTTCTTCCCTTGTCACTGTGTCCTCATGTGACGTGTTTTCATGGCTGTATCGCCAGTGTGTGATTTTGCTGGCAGTGTATTTAGACCCTAGATAGCAGGCTGATTCACCATGGGATTCTTGGAGACTAAGTTGTGCATTCGAAAGACTTGGTGGAAAGTCTCCGGCACTCTTAGCTCTAGAAACTGGCCAGCAATTACATGCTCTTAAGCAATTTGGAGCTGCACACCTTAAAATAGAGGGGCCCGGCCCAGCTGTGGCAGAAAGGGCATGGCTAATTTTAGGTAGGAAGCCACCCACACTCCCACTCCACCCCTCCTGCCTGCTGGGCTCCTGGCTTTTCTGAACAGCAGCGGTGGCCAGGTTTGTCCTGGGTGAGGGCAGGAGTGATGCAGGTTGTAGGGAGCCTTTTCCTATTCAAAAGGTTCCCTGTTGTGTCTGATTTGCACTAAAGTTTGTCCATTTACATGATTGTCATGCCCAACCACATTCTCTTTGGAGACTCACATCTGTACGTTTTTTTGCAGCTTCAACTTAAATCTACTCTGGAGTGTATTTATGGTATCAGTCAATCCTCAGAATACCTATGGTACCATTAGCTAAGGTGCATGAAGTAGTGCTCACCTGATGTGTTTGTAGAGCAGGCTCCTTGGGGAACCATGATTTCTCTGTGACTTTATCATTTTATTGTCTTCCCTAAGAGTAAAGGCTTTTTATTGTTTAAAACATATCACATATTTTTAAAAAGAGTTAAAAATATTCCATCTTTTCTACTCCCTTTGGAAGTAACAATTTTAATACATTGTACCCGCAAAGCAGAGGATGAAATTAATTATAGTCCTACCCCGCTTCAGTGTAAATGAGATCATGTGTTGGAGAGCAAATGTTTGCTCCAATTTCTAACCTTCTTAACTGAAGTAAATTACGGTTCATCTCCTCTGGGCCAACCACGAATCATACCCAAAGAAAGAGATTGTAATTACTTTGAATCATCCTGTTTTTGCCATGGTTCTACATATTCCTTTCTGTTAGCTCATAGACATACACCTGAATTTCATAGCTACATATGAGGCCGGACAATTTCATGAAAAAGTGGAAGTTCCGAGACTCTGACTTCAAGCAGATGTCTCAGGCAGGAGTCAGGGACCCTTGTAATGTTGGTGATCTGTGCAGTGACCCTCAGGCAGTCATGCTGGTGGCCTTGGAAGTAGGACTACATGGTGGCTGCCACCTGGCCGGAGCCTAGGTACAGGCAGGGGTCACGTGGGGCGGAGGACCTTGGTGCAGGGACCCTGGGGCCACCTTGAGCAGAGTGGAGAAGCTGGGCCACCTTCTGTACCTGCAAATTCATGCTGAAGCTGTGGTGAAGGATCCGTCCGCTCCCTTGCAGCACGGATCTGCGCCTGTCTGTCAGGGCTGTGACCTTCCCAGAAAGACGCGTTTGCTGCTTCCCACCTTCCTTCCTTCCTTTCCCAATTTTTAGGAGCCAGTTATTCCAGTTTGTTGTACTCCTGGCTTTCTTTTATTATCTTCTTGCCCTTTTGCTGCTATTGTTTAAGTCACTGCTTATTAGAAACGTCTTCATTTGTATTGTACCAGTTTATCCAGCATGGTGAAGTTGGAAATACTGCAGGCGGTTACAGTAAACCCTTTGGGCCCCTGAAAAGGCTGTGATGAATCCATGCTGCCCATGTGTTCCACTAATAGGACTGATTGGCAGCAAATTCTAAAGATTGTTTTAAAGCTAAACTCGGCTACGTAAAAAGCACGAACAACTTTTCTTGTTTTGATTGTGACTTAAATAGTATGAACATGACTAATATTTTAGGGTATAACAAGTTGTCTTTTTTATGCTCTAAAAAGTAAATGTTCCTATATAACTACAACTTTATGTCAAATTGAGAGTTTGATGTTTCTCAATGTTTTTATTAATTTTCTACTTTGTTGATGAATATTAAAGGGAAAAATGTCCAGAAATTATTAAAGAAAGTTATTAGAACATTACTAATTAACTGTCAATGAAACCTATTTATGTTATGGTCTGATATACTCATATGCATCAGTTTAAGGTGGGATGCATTTTTTTTGCTAACATTTAAAAGAAATTGGATGACTTTTTTTTTCAAGAGGATATTAAGTCGTTTATTGATTACACAAGATAATGGATGACACGCAAGTTTCATTCCCATCTATAATTTTATCTGGTACCATAATTTAATTTAGATATATTGCACAGAATGTGCCAACAATCATTAATAACCAAATAAACTCCACATGACTCTTCTTGGGTGACTCTTTTAATGGTGAACTCCAGGTCACAACACAGTAACTGTCACTCTACTGCACCAAGGTTTCTGAAGACAGTGGCTTGTGCACCCAGGCAGGTTGTAAATAGATTTCAGGTGGAACCTGGCACCACCCTGCGTGAACTCTGATGTCACACTGTTGGGGTCATTTACCAAGAGGGCTTCAGTGTAGACTAACCTTACACAGCACGGTAGCGTTCTTGTGTGGTAGGAGACCTGGACAGCAAAACGAGTAGATCAGGATGCCTGAGGGTGCAGACATAAAATTAGTTTAAATAATAAGGAAACTTGCTGGTTCAGAGAAGAGGAAGCCTAGAAATAGGTCAGCAGAGATCCAGTTCTTTCTGCCTCTCCGCTCTGCCACTCGGTGATGTCTCATTGGAGGGCTTAGGTTCCTGCGGTTACAGGATGGCTATCAGAGACGTTGGAACTGTTTTCTGGTTTATGACAGTGACTGGGGGGATGGCAGACACTGGCTTCTCGCAGCCTTCTCTTCAGAGCCAGAAAGTTTCCTTCCCAGAATTCCCCAGAGCCTGCGTTCCAGTGGCCCACATTGGGCTGGGCCTGACCATTTCTAAAACACTCATTGGTGGGGTCCATGGCAAGATGATCACAGCTGATTTACTAAACAGCAGACGAATCCATGTTGGCAAGTGAACCGAAAAGCTCTCGGCCTTTCTCAGAACACAGGCTTATTTTTGATGAGGGTCTGATCCAGTAGAAGACATGGTGGTTAGGGCAAGCTGACTTTACGTTAAGATTGGTAATGTTACATTAGGTATTGGTGCGTTTCTCCTGTTCACTTTCTAACAGAAGAGTGTGAAGTTCTTTCATTTGTCCTGAGTAATTAAAATCATTGGTATCTTCAGAGACAAATTGTTACTAAGTTTTAGTTAGTGATTTGAAATGACATTCTAGATTGAAATATAACACTATAGCTAACTCAGGCAAGGTGACTGTCATCTAATCTGTTGGTATTTGGACTTGTGTCAAAGGCATTACATTGCTTTTTATTTTTATTTTTTTTGAAAACACATTTTAAAACAGTGGGAAATAGTTTTCTGTAGGGCCCCACAAATTTAAAAACAGCTGTGAGGGGTGTTAGTAGCTCCCTCTTGGGTCCTGCAGGCGGGCTGGCAGGACAGCGGCCCTCCTTGCTTCTGCTCCAGCTGTCCCAGAGTGAGATGCTGACATTCAGAGTTTAATGGTCTTTCTGGTAGCGCTCCAGGCTGACTGCTGCTGCCACTCTTCCCTTTGCTACCTCTCTTGCTTCCCGGCAGTCAGGGAAGCACTGCCAGCAGTGACAGCCTCGCCTCAGTTCTAGTAACAGAACTTGTGTTCCCGTACAGCCCCAACCTTCCCCAAGTGATCAGGATATCAGAGCAGTGAGAAGTAGCCTTTCTCCGTGGAAGACTGGAGCTGCCTTCCGTTCGGGTTCTGTCCCAGGCACTGGTGGGGTGCCAGTCTAGCTTCCTGCCCTGCGTTGTGTTGATCGGAGCAGCAGCTGATACGCAGCTCTCTGGAATGCACGGTTCTGGGTATAGGACACGTCCTGATTGAAGAGATAGGCGATGTTTATCGTCACTTGGCACGTGAGGAAGCTGAAGCACAGAGAAAGGAAGAAGCTCACCCAGAGTGGTCTGGCTCCAGTGTGCATTTTAATCCATTACCTTTCAGCAGGTTTGCTCTAATTTTTAGAAACCTGCTGTGTTGCTGCTCCTTGTGTATAACCTTGCATCAGCTCAGTATAAACTGCCTTATTATCATGTGAGGAAATCAGAGTAGAAACTGTATGTGGTTCAGATATATATATATATATATATATATATATTTTTTTTTTTTTTTTTTAATAGGAATACAGTATCTTCCTTCAAATTAAAGAATCAGATAGAAGACCACATGAATTAGTGACTGGGCTTTCTTCTTGTGGTTCCTGACTTTGTTTTAGGAGAGCACCCTTCTTTACCCCTCCTCTTTTTAGGATTTGTATCCCATATTTAGTGAGTCTTTGATCTAACAGGTCTAGTCATTTATTAATAGTTCTCACACGTCTTTAGCAGATCTTGTTTTCTTCATTCCCTTTTCTTTAGCGACGATAATTTCACTTCGGAGCAATTCCCTCTTTGCTGCTGACTTTCCACTTTTATCAGCCCATCCAACCCAGTACCAGAACGATGATCCTTCTCTGATCTCTAGCTTATGTTAACAGTGTGTCTCGTACTCATTTCTTAGATCAGAATGTTAGGCCCAAAGATCCCCCATACTCTGAGTAAAAAAAGATACTTCTGAGCTCAGTCTTGCATTTGGTAACTCCTTGTCTGTAGGAATACTGTTTACACGGAATCTGCCAGTATCTCGCACTTACTGTGTTGTTGTTACACATGTGCCTCATACAGTACTTTAGAGAGACACTGGTTTGTCTATTTGCCACACTTAAAGTAAGCTCTTTAAGAACCAGGCCACGACTTACTAATTTGTATACTTAAGGACAAGCTTAGCACAATATCTGGCATGTTTAGTAACTATTTACAGAATGAATAAGAGAATTTGGAGCTAGCATGGTGCCTGGCCACTGAGCCAATGAATGCTGATCACATTATTTCACAGCCAGCCACTTGTTGGGGATGTGATCTGAAGTATGTGCTGGGCCATTGGAAATCTGTGACCAGATGCGAGGAGTGGGCTGTTCGGGTGCTCCATGCACGCAGGCTCTTCCCATTGAGGATGCACAGCTGCTTCCCTGTCATCACGGGGTGGACTGGGCCAGCTGCTGTGCACACACCTCCATGGAGGCTGCCTTAAACCCATGGGCACCATCCCCCACAGCCAAACTCAGCAAAGCCCTGATGCTGGGAGAGTGGAACTTTGATGGATGCACACATAGTGAAGTGGCTCCGGAGACACTGTGTATGCCCACTGTGGGGAAAGTCCAGGAGTGGGCTGTGGTTACCATGTTTAGCTTTAGCTTTATTGTCATTACAAAGAACACTTTCTGGCTCCCTCTGAGCCCACACGCATGAGGCTAACTCAGAGTGGTTTTGCCTGAAAGTGCTACCTCGGTATCTGAGGTTTTTGGGGAGGTCAGTACCACTTGGGGTCCTAGGCCACGTTGCCGAAGAAAGTGGTAGAATAGTAGAAATGGCGGTTTCCTTAAATAGTACCCACTGCCTTTTATAACTCCAGGAGCTGCTCTGTCCTCCCCTGCAGGTGCCATGGTCATTGTGCTGCTGGTGAGGGCGACCTCACAGGGAGCGTCTTGCAGGCCCGCCCTACCCCCCACACTGTTTTAAAATTAGTCCTCTTCACACCAGAGCCATTTCCTTAAGTAGGTGATGTCACTTAATGTATTTCTCCCATTAAAGTAATTGGTGGTGCAATGCGAACAACTGGCGGCCAGCTCTCAGAGGGGCATGTTCATTTTAGAGAAGGCTTGTGAACTTGAATTAATTAAGAAGATGCAGTTTGAGGTAGTGGAAAGGATCAGTTGTACCTTTGCCAGTTCCTAGTTAGGTCGTATCATTTCCCCCAGCTATATTGATGCTCAGTTTGTAAGTTGTGATTGATAGCTTTAATAAGTATGTAAGCATATTTAGAGTATTTGAATTTCATTAAGGTATTTTTTGTTTGTTTATAAGTTAATGAAATAAAGCTATGGCAACATCGTTATAGAGCCTTATTTACTGATTTATTTTCCCTGATTAGGCTTCCAGTTAGATGTTTATGGAAACTGTAATGAAAACTACTATTTATTTAGTATTTACAGTATGTCGGTAAACGTGCTAAGAACCTCCATATCCTGTTTATCCTCACTAAAATCATACGAAGTGGGGCCTGTTGTTTTTTTCATAAAGATGAGGACATAACCTTAAACAGTGTGGTCACTCAGCTATGAGAGTGGCACTGGGATTTGAACCTGTCAGTTTCTGGTCCTTGAGCTGGAACTCTTAGCTCTTATGCTGTGCTGCCTGTGAAATAATCGTCTTTTTCTGATAGCATTGAAGTCATTCGCAGCATTCTAGGCTTGACCAGAGTTGTTGTGACATTGTACTGGTTTTTTAACATACATCAGTGACAGTGGGAAGACGAGCAGAAGCACCACAGGAAGTGTTCAGCCCTCTGTCATTCACTCAGTGAGCGCGTCTGAGTGCCAGCTACGGGCCAGGCACTCGTGCAGAGTGGTTAAGAAGGTGACATTCTCGGAGAGGGAGTGTCAGCTTCCAGTCAGTGTTTGTACTGGTGTGCTGAGGGCTGGGACAGAGGTTACACGGTATATGCACTGAGTGTGAAGAGGGCACCTGACTCGGCTCTGTGCATGGGGCTTGGGCACAGGGGGCCAGAGGGCAGGGGAGAACCCTGAGTTATTTGAGGGAGACGAGTCAGGTACTCTGAGAGGTGGGTCCCAGGGGGTTATCTTTTCCTGAAGGTAGGTGGAGTTTTCCTTTTTATTCAGAATCTGGTGTGAGTAGTTAAGGGTAAAGGATATACAGAGGTATACACATTTTAAGAAAGAAAAATGTATGAAAAATTATAATATTCACTATATACCAATAAGAAAAGATGAATACAAGTCACATTGGACCCCTGCAGTTACAGGAGGTGCTCACAGTGGTCACTGGTGGTATTTATGTAGTACATAGGTCACACCTCTCGAATGTGTGTACGTGTTTCCCAGCACCCTCGGTGTTGCTTCCATGTAAATACCTACGGCTGATGAAGATGGACGCTCTGTGCTCCGGTGTCATCGCCTGTGAGGCGGGTTGTTAGGGCTAGTTTTGTTTACTTCCAGCCTGAAAACAAGGATCATCCCCAAAGTCTGTGTTCAGGGAGCATTTGCTGAATTGTTGAAGCACAGTCTTTAAGGTACTGAGATGACTTTTAAAGAAAAGGAATGGAAATTGTAAAGGGTAATGAGAATTTTGTAATTGTTATTGAATTTATTTCTTCTTTAAAAGTACAAGAACTTTTTTGGATACTTGAAATGTGTAAATGTGATGCCAGAGAAGTAAAAGATACAAGCAGATGTTCTGAGCAGTTACCCTTTTGAGACCGGTCTTGTGGCACTTACCGTCCATCTTGAACTTGGTCTTGACCGCCCTGATTGTGCTAACAACTTGATTTTATTTTAGAGTTTTGAGGACAAGCACCTGTTTGGATCTCTTGCAGATTTTTGGAAGGTGTCTTTCGTGTGGATGATGATCAATAATTACTTGTTTGTTCTGTAATTAAAGTGAAATCAATAAAAGGTTGTGCTATGTTTAGATTTCTTAAATTTCTATTTTATATTTCTTAAATCTGTTAAAAAACCTTACTGTAAAGGACTGAAAGGAGGGCTGTAGATTTTTATCATCACAAGCAATAGGTGCTTGATTTAAAAAAATTTTTTTTAAAAGAACTGCTGTTAAACCACAGACTGTAACTTCGGAGGCAGTGCTGGTGAAGATCAGATAGAGGCTTTTCCTCTTTCAGTTCCTTCTTACTTAGCATTTGAATCTGAAAATACAGCCTGAAGCTATCAGTACGTCTGGTCTTCAGCATCCAGAAGTTAGTGCCTTCAAAAACAATTCTGCCTTGGTTAGGTAGCAGAAACGCCCCAGCGTATACATGCTTTCAGGATTCAGATTTGCTTTGAATTAAAGTTAAGCAGTTCTTTAAAATGTTGTCACTTGGGTAGTTGTAAAATTTAGACTCCTTAATAATTTCAATACAAGATTACTTCTGAATGTGTGCAGAAAACACTGGTTGAAATGATACCCAAACAAGTTCAGATTGTTGTAGTACTGTGGACACTGTGGACCTCAGGGTCTCTGCATTAGAATATAATTGCTAAAAAAAAAAAAAAAATAATAATGATAATAAGAAGTATAATTGCTGAGATAAGCTTGTATGGAATTGGTTCAGAAAAGATTCTTAACTAGCTTTCTTTTTTTAAAACAACTTCTTCTTTATTTATTTATTTTTTGAGTGTTCAGTGTTATTTTGGATGTGGTGTTTGGAAGAGGAAGTTGTGTAATATTTGGGGAGTTTTTCCAAGGTCTTGCTTATTGTTACTCTGTTATGTAAATTAAAATAGTATTTTCTGTTTAATAACTGTAAGCAACAAATGAGATTATTTGATTTTTAGAAAATAATGTGTTATCTGTTCTTATTTTGTTCTTACTACAGCAGAGGACTAAGAGAACTAAGTAGCGGACTTAGAGAGTTTCACTGTGAAACGTGTGATTTTGGTGGTGAAGAGCAGCCTAGTCATCGTCGATGATAAGGAGCAGCACGGTGTCATGAGGGTTACGTGTGGCCTGTGTTTGCTCTGTGCAGGTTTAGACACATTATAGAAGAGGTTGTCCCTGAGAATTGTGTTCCCAAGTTTTTAACCTTCACTTCTGTGTCTGTTACTGACAATGTCTACTCTAAAAAGTAAAAAATATTGAAATGGAATACTAGTTCAAAGTAAAAACTTTAGTTTAGAGATAATTTACTTTAATAGTTGAAGACATAAATGAAGCTCCCATGCCGTGTATATGCCATTGTCCTAAATTTGGTCTTGGGGGTTGAGGTCACACTCCCAAATTCTTTAAAGAGCCATTATAAAATCCATTTACTCCTGGTTTACTTTATTTGGGAATTTATAGAATCTTTTGGTAATATTTTGGACTCATGTCCCTCAGGTGTTGTTACATGGCAGTGCCTGTTTTGTTTATAGATTCCGATGGAGAGAAGAGAGGAGATGGCCCCGTATCAAATTTTCTGCCTCAAACTTTGTATCACGTGCTCACTACTCCATTCTTAACGTGGGTGGCATTCAAGGTGGTGGTCAGAGTATTGGAAATGACGTCACTCAGCACTTCTGAATTGCCTTTTAAGTCATCACAGTCAGACTAAATTACGTATTTTCATTCTTGGAAACGGATTATTTGTGTTATGTTTATTAATATGTATGACAGACTTAACACATATAATTTATATTTACTTTCAAACGTAATTTAAAATATGACTAGACTTTACCTTTTATAGGTATGGCTGACTTTTATTTGTTCAAAACACAAACGTTTATGTGTTGTTGCATGGGACTTCTCAGTACTTCCTCTGAGTTAAACCTCTTCTTGTGAGCCGGGGGCTGAGGTGGGTGGATGGGCACTTTTGCTTGATTTATGGGTTGCAGGCAATGACTAAGCTAGACCTCAGTGGTCTCTAAGAGACAATATCCCCCCACATGGAAGGACAGAAGAGTCGCATCTCTGCAGCTGAGAGAGAGTGCAAAGGCCCTGTTCTCTGATTCTGGGGCCTGTGCCCACCAACTGCGTCCAGTGGAGGCCTGTGGCTGTTTGCACCACCTTATGCCATCTGCAGGGGAGTGTTAACTTTAGGAATTTGTATTTTGGCCTGCTGCGCTTTTACTTTGTGGTGTATTCGGTGCTTATGCTTTCATTCATTAAACATTTTATATTTTTATATTTCTTTGAACTGTTTTAGCTTGATTTGTTAGTTTTAATTGTATGTTGTTTCCTTTTACTTATTACTTTTATATTATTTTTTTGTATTCAATTTCAAAAAGTTTGCATTACTTTTATTGTTTAAACCATCGTTTAATGAAATCTTTTGTTTAGAGAGTTACGTTCTTTTTTGTTCTGATGGAGAGTGCCCCGCGAACCTGTTACTCGTTTTGTAAGGGACAAGGAAAGCTATTAGAGGGGGTATTATGGAAAGTAACTGTGATGGAAATGCTCAGAATGGACACACTAGAAATAAAAGTAATACTTGCTCTTTGATTGGATGGGAATAGGTCGGTAAATCTGTTTTACAGTGAACAGAGGTAATTGGGTTTGATGAAATGATGACTTTCCTCAGGGTCACATGGTAAGTTCCAAATCCCCCATTTAATATTGAAGTGTCAGAAATGAGTATAGGAGATGCTCATGTATTGTGGGCTGAGTTAGTTTCACTTTGAAAGGAGGTTTGGCAAAGAATGATAATTTGTATCACTGTCTGACAGCGCTCGTTTAAAGTCTTGGTGGCACCTAGAAGGATTGACCAGGCAGTTAAAATGTGACTTTCCTTCACTCCCCTTTCCCCCAGACTTCCACGTGCACAGACTTCAACAGGGATTCCGTGTGTCTGAAAATGTCCTGACTTCTAAGAGTTAACTTCTTCCTCCTCCCTTGCAGTCAGTCACCTACGTGCCATGTCATTTCTGCCTTCCCAGAACCTGTCTTTAATAACCAGTTACAACAACAGTTAGTTTCCCAAACATTTAAAGTGTTGTTGCATCTTTAATCTCTGTGACACACATGTATTTATTTGTTCCATAACTTGTTGTTCCACCCATCTAAATGTATAAAATGTCATTCTGGATGCTGAAAAGGAATGCAGAGATGACACTGGCCCCAGCCATCAAGCAATTTATAGTTTAGTGAGAGAGAAACATATACAAAGTTTATTAAGTTTATTGGATTTGGACGCTTTCCAAACCCCATCTGTAGCTGTTATTCTCAGTAAAAGATTAAATGCTTGAGCATCCAGTAATCGTAACCAGATATGATGAAGTTTTAATTCTGTTTTTAACTAATGGAAGTGCCTGTGTTAATAACCTCTCGATGTGACCACTTCTAATTTGAAGACTTGCTTATTTAGGAGGCAATGAGGATGGAAAAATTGGATCACAACTGGGCTTTGGTTTTACTAAGCTTTTGTGGGGGGTTTAATTTATTATTATTATTATTTTATAATTCTTGGGAAACTTTCCCGGTCCTTGAATGATTACTCCTTCAGCCTTTTTTTTTTACTTAATGCATGGGTGACCTCAGTGTCAGGCTGAGACAGCCATTATTTCTTCATGGCTTCCTTTTCCCATCAGTTCTGGCAGCATTTCAATTGGAACCCCACATTGATCAGGTGGTGTACTAATGACAGCTTATTTATGTTTAGCCTGTTATTGCCAGTGAGGTAATACCTAGTACCTAAATCACTCTGGGTCCCTGGCCCAAGCATTATCAGATGGAGGTGCTGAGCCCCAACCCCGGTCTGTGTTTTAGCACCTACCTACTCGCTGCGGACACAGCTCTGATGTGTTCAGCATCCCTCTTATTCTGGGTTATAGTTCTGTTCTACCCTTTGCCCTGTGTGTCTCGGTGCTTATCATCCGGTTCATGTTTGCATTGGTACCAGGTTTTCAAAAGCAAGAAATAACATCACTATACCTTCGAATTCCATATGGCTCTCAGAGTGCTGTGTGTTTAGTAGGCATTCACGTGAATATATGCTAATGAATGATGATAATGCTTATTCATATTTTAAAGAGTAGCAGGAAGTTCCTTTGATGGGAGGGGCCAAGTATCACATTCATCTCATTCATTAGAAGTGTGAAAAAGGCGTCTGTAGAGAACTTACCTTTCCAACACTTTAGTTCCCAACATATAGTGGATGATGATTAGATTTTTAGTCTCTTTTTGGCTAAGTTATAACTTACTATTTTTTTCTTTGAGGCAGTCTAATCAACTGTCAGTTTTTTAAATTGGAAATTCTTATTAGTTCAAGCTCATTTTACACCCTTAGTACCTACATATATTTATTCACATAGTTTGCCATCCCAATTTTCTTCCCATTTTTAAAAGTCTAATTTTTTTTTCTCTTTTCATTGTTTTGGTGTCCTGCAGCACTGTTTTGCAGGATACTCCTATTACTGATATTCATTATTTGGAAAGCATTTTAGATCAGAGAACATACTCTCTATGACTTTAGTACTGGAAAATGTAAGGTTTGTTTTATGACCCATATGTGGTCTGTCTTGGTGAATATTCAGTGTGCGATGAAACAGTATATGTTCTGCAGTAATTAGCTGTATTGTTGTATAAATGCCAATTTGGTAAAGTTGATTGATAATGTTTTCAAATCTATACATCCTCACTGACTTTTCAGGGTCTGTAGCTTTCAGTTACTGGAAGAAGAGTGTTAATACCTTTAACTATATGGATTTGTCGATTTTGCCCTTTTAGTTTGGTCAGTTTTGCTTCATGGATTTTTGAAGCTCTGTGATGAGATGAATACACATTTTTTATTATGTCTTCTTTATGAACTAACCTTTTCTACATAGGGAATTTTTTTGTCTCTGGTAATGCTTCTTGTATTTAAATTGATTTTGAGGAGTAAAGGTGCTCTATCTTTCTCAGAATTAGTGTTTGCATGAAATTATTTTTATTTTTTTCTAAACTCTTTAGAGCTATATCTATATCTAATATCTTTATATTTGGTATTTCCTCTTCTATTCAGTCTGACAATTGCTGCCTTTAATCAGTGTTTAGTACATTTGCATTAAATATAATTACTGATATATTCAATTTTTTTTTTCATTTTTACATTGCAGCTTTATTGAGATATAATTGCTATGTTGGTTCCATCTATTGTGTAAAAACTTGTTAAGGATTATATATTAACACATTCTCATATTAGGCTTATTCTACTATAGACAGTAGTATTCTGACACTAGAATCTACTTTAAATCATATTAATGGTTTAACACTGCTTTAATGATTATTTACTTTATTACTATGTCTAAATAAGGATATAACATTCCAAGCACCTTATATACTTAGTTGGGTTGAGTTGGAAGTGTTGAGTATTTGGAATATATGCTTAAATCGTATTGGTTGCTCTACTCAGGGTATTTCGGAAGTATTGCCTCTTCAGTTGGAGGGCTTTCTGGCGTGAGGTTTATTTTCTACCAGCCAGTGTTGTGTGTGCTTGATTGGAGAGGGTAGCTCTACCAACACATAGGATAATGATTTACTCGCCTTGTCCTTTTCCTTTGTAGCTAAGAATTCCAGGAAACAGAGTCTCTTTGTTAGGGAGAAAATGCAGTCTTTCTATGAAGAGCTTTGAATGCTGTTCTTATCAAAATACAGATGGCTCTTTATCATTTGATCCATTGGATTCACTTATCAACAAAGTGTCAGTGTTGCATTTCACGCCTTCCCTCAGAATCCCAGGGAGATCTTTGGGGCTGGCTGAGCAGCTGGTTTCATTGGAAATCATGACAGCAAGTGAACATGACAGTTGTTTACCTGGTTGGCAAAAGTGCTCTTAAATGTAGTCTTCTGCTCTGTTCGTGCCTCATGCCTTTGCTCTGCTGGACTTCGCACTTAAGAGAATGTACTTCTGGTTCCACTTGGACCTGTAACTACATGTACACCCTGGTGTAAATCATTCCACTTTCTTGGCCCAAGTTCCTTTGGTTAAACAAAAGCTATAGACTGACTGTCCTAAAGCTCCTGGCAGTTTTAACTTTCTATTAAGTGTGCTCATGTTTTAGTTCTTTGACTTGATGATCAGCTCACTGGAGACAAGGGTTTTCTTTACTTTCAGTAGTTATCGCCATGTACAACCCTGCACTTGGGCACCATAAAACAAATCTACTCACAACCCCACTTCTCAGACCTCGGCTTTTTAAGAATCAGTGTTCCCGCGCAGGGGGTCCTGCTCATAGTTCTCTGCCCCGCACCCGTCTGCCTTCTCAGATCATTCATTCAGATAAAACCGGAGACTTCCCAGGGCCTGTCATGGTCGGAATAACATGGTTCAGTCCCCCACTGCCTTTCTGAGCTCACCCTCTGCTTTTCTTCCCTCTTGCTCCCTCAACTGTGGCCAGACTGGCCTCACTGCCCTGCCAGGAACACACCCTGTTCGTCATGGGGTTTGTCCACTCGGGATGGTCTGCGCACCAGCCACCACTGGTCCTGGCATTTTTCCTTTTGCTTCTATTGGGCAGCCCTTTCCCCACCCCGGGGCAGTTTTCTCCTGTGTGTCCACTGGTCAGCAGTGCACTGGAGACTTGGGCAGGGTTGGGGACCCCATGCAGGACTCCAAAGCTTGCTCCTATGCATTCTGGCTGCCCTGGCCTCCCCATCTCCAAGACCCATGTCCTCCTGTCAGGAGACCCCTGGTTCTGCTTGTAAGGAAGAATAAAAAATACACGTTATGGCTAATATCTGGGATAATTTTTATAAATATAAGTATCATGCTAGTTAGGATTTTTTGTCATCTTTCTACCAAAAAAGTGATTCTGCATCAACATTCCTGTTTCCGTGTTTCTCACTTCACCGTCCAGATTGTTCTGTGAGAGGGAACGTGGCCCAGGTGAGACCGTGGGTTTGGCTCTTGCAGCTCTGGCCTCCGGTCAGATTTCCCACGTCTAGATGTGGCCACCGGGACCCACCCAGGGAGAGGCTGCACCCCTAGAAAGAGGGAACTGTGACCTGAGCCGTTGCTCCCTCTGTGGATCTGATGTTATTTTGGTTTTGAAAAGAAAAGTCCAAATGAGAAAATAATGCCTTAAACTAAAAATTCAGCATTGTTTTAGAATTATTTATCCTGAGAGCGCCTTCTCCCGTTGTAACCAACTCCTTTGTCCTGCTATGTAACCATGGGTGCTCATGCTTGCTAATTCTTGCTGGATCGGAGAGGAGGGGGGCGGTGTGATAAACAGGTAGCAGGGGAATCAGTGTGAGGGTGGTGGAAGGGGTGTAAGTAGAGACAATATGCCAGTGAGGGAAGCCGTCAGGTCCTGCTGAGGGAAGGAGCTGGGTTGGGCGTCTCGGTAAGAGTGGTGCATCACCCCTTTACTTTCTGGTGCGATTTCAGCGTAGCACTGGGCATGTTGCCCTTCGAGCTAAGGAGGGCCTTGTTATTGAAAGTCTAGGAGGTTGGAAAATACAGCTCCACCTAGAGTAAAGGGAGACGTGTAACTGAAGGAAGGAAGCAGGCCGGACCTTTTTTTTTCTTTCAAAGCTGAGTTCTAAATACTTACCTTGAAATTTACCAATCGTTACATGATTGGCATCTTGAGGCTTCACCACCGTTAGTAAATTAGGTTCTTCTCATCGCTGTGAGTGTCTGTCTTATCTGGCTAAGGAGAGGCCTATAAGCAAATGGGGATCATGTTGCACTCATTATAATGAGTAAGTGGAATCTCCTCTAATACCCGGTAGTAGATAGAGGCAAATACATTGAGCAAGAGAATGCAGGCGTCTCTGTGTTTGGAGGGGCCACTGGAGTTTGGTCGAGGCTCTCAGGAAATGTGGCCAGATGGATGTCCATAGGTTTTTAGGAAGAGCTGCTGTTCAGCGTTTGTTCATATGTGTTTTGGAGCTGTTGATTTGTTGATTGATTGAGAATTCAGCCTCCACGGGCACACTTTAGGTTATTTTTATGGGAGGAGGGAGACAGGAGCAGAATCCTTATTTTTGAAAAGTTTCCTAGCTGATACTTAGGCATCTGCAAGGTTGAAGTCATTGTCTAAAGAGACAGGATGGTGGCGTTGCATAGATCAGCTATGTGGACCTGGGGCAGATGACTAAGTCTGAAGCCCACTTCTCTATGGGGGAGGTTTTGGATATACTGGTCTTTGGCTGATAGCTGGTTGCATGAGAGGGTCAGGGTTCCACCTAGACCCCTGTGTATTGGAGTGACTGGGTTAATGTTGGGATGGGCATGGTTTGCGAATGACTAATAGTATCATGCTGCAGAGAAGACTTAAGGATGATGTGGGTTGAAATAGACCTTTGAATGTGTAATTGGGCAGTCTTGGGTGTTTTCAAGAGATGGCACAGAGTTTTGATGTGTCTCATGAATGCTCGTATTGAGAAATCTCATTTGTGAAATAAGTTTCAAAGCAACATTCAAAGGAATAGCAGCTTGGGCATGTATTCAGCAGTCATAAAAAAGAGGAAGCTTTTCAGAATGAATTGTTTGATAAAAATATGGAAAGCAGTCAGAAGAGAAGAGTATGCATACATGAACAGAACAGTGTTAGAGCCATTCCAGGTCCAGAAGGCCTAGAGTATGGGCATTATAGAGAAAGGCTACAGCAACAGCTCTATCACCAGTGAACTCAGGGATAATTTCTATGACATGTATACAACTTACCTCTTCAATTTAAAACATAAGAATTGGGAAAACCATTTAATCTCCTTGAGCCTCAAAATGAGTAGATTAGATTAGATCATATCTTCAGTTCCCTCTCACTCAAAATTTTTACTATTGAAATTCACCAAGTTTCAATCTGTAGCTGATGAACTCTAGGGAGAGGGTTGTTTTACAGTTATTCCAACCTATTTTTCAAGTAATAGCTTTTTAAATGACTAAGTCTGAATGTCCGGTGCACATGAAGGGGCATGTAAACTGTCAAGCAAAACTGCGGTGTCCTCACCAGCGAAGGAAGTGTGCTCACGAAGCCATGAGCGCGGCCTCCGTGATGGGTGGAGATCACACTCGGCTGCATTTGGTAATTGCAGTCTCAGTCTCCCTGCCCAAAGCCGGGGTATTTTATAAACCCTCCTGTGGAGCCCAGGAGCATTCTGCAGCCTCACACGACACGTGAAGCTGGTGCGTGTTGAGAAGACAGGGCAACATCGTTGAGCCACTGTCCCTCCAGCATTGGGGTGGATGGCCTGATCCTGTAATCCGGAGAAGCAAATCAGGACCTGGACGTGGAGCAATAATTTAAGAGTCTACACCTTGAATTTTGAACTTTGAGCAAGTACACACAAGAAAGAAGAATTTTCTTTAATATGTCAGCTTTGATATAAAGAAGTGACATGTTCATTTTGAATCAATAAGGATTTTTGTGCTATTCAAAAAAGCACTGTGTACCCATTTTCTGTCCTATTAAAAGAACTGAAGAACTGTCCCTTTTCTTATTGGGACCAGTCCATTCATTCATTCATTTATCCAGTAGTCATTAATTGGCAGCCACTTGGTTCTGGGCACCGTACTGGGTGCTCGAGATAGGAGTTTTTGAATCCGGTTATGCTGGATTCCAGGTTAAGTTTGGCATCTCTTATTTTTTTCTGGTCTTTTTTTTTTTTTTTTTTTTTTTTTTTTTTTTTTTTTTTTTTTTTTTTTTTTTTTTTTTTTTTTTTTTTTTTTTTTTTTTTTTTTTTTTTTTTTTTTTTTTTTTTTTTTTTTTTTTTTTTTTTTTAACCTCCTGTGACTTCTGGCATAGTCCCTAAAGCTGTTCTCTAAATCAGTTATTCCTCTTTTAAAACCATCCATTCTTTTTCTAGTTGTCTCTTTGAAAGAATAAAAGCCAGTCTGCTGTTAAACAAAAAACAGCCCGACCTTGGCATTCTGAGGTTTTAGTAATCTGGGAGTTTGGGAGTGGGCGGTCTGGCCCGGTGGCCTGTTCTGAAGTTTCTCAGGTACCCTTGTTTCCTGCCTTTCGTTCCTCTATGTTCTGGCGCAATCTAGGTAGAATTATTACGTTACTCTCATCTGCACCTTTCAAAGCTGGATCACTGCTGTTCCAAGTTCAAGCCCCCAGATGGGCAAGAGAAATAGCTCAGGTGAGAAATTTCCTCTAAGGCAAGGAAGGGAAAAATCCAACACATTACGGTCCTTGGTAAAAACTTAGTGACATGGCAGTGCTTGGCTAGAAGGGAGATGAGATTGGAAGACGTAGTCTCTCCTCCTGCGGTCGAGTGCTGAGGAAGGAAGAGGAAGAGGGCTGAAGGAGGTCACTGAGCAGTCGGCCACGTGAGCCCGTTTGGTGTCAGCGTCGTGTGGTTTCAGGCGCTTATGCACGCTCTCTCTAACTGGTGTGTGTCCAGAACGTCCAGTCAGATCGACCCTGTCTTGTCCTGTCTTATTACCTCTTCATAACTGCACAGGACAACAGCCTCCTGCCATTGAAGGGGATTTAGAAGATAAAGATGCATATGTCAGGAAACACAAATCACTTGTAATGCCGTGTTCTAGATACTGCCATTGTTAGCGTCTTCAGGTGTTTCCCTTGCATCTTAAATATTCATGTGATACTGATTTTTAAAGAGTCATGGTCGCTTGCTTGTCTTTTCATCATTTCACGGTGGGGGGGGGTAATTCATAAATAAAAAAGACATTTAATGGTAGTAGACATGACATACCTATTCAATCTTGAGTTTGTAGTTTTCCGTTTTTATCAACTGTTGTTCTTTTAAAGTTTGTTAAATGTTTTGCACATTTTTTTCCTATAGATGTTCGAATAAAATGTTGAGCATTTCCAGGCAGTCATTGCCTGTGCACTTTGTTCCAGAGTCTTCAGTTTAAGTGTTTTCCTTTGCCAAGCTTAGATGTTTGTGTGACTTTCCACAGTAAGGACACCCTCCTCCAGCCAGACATCTGTTCTGTATAAGCACTGACCCCCCACCCCCGAGAAGAAATGTATTTCTTTTGTTAAGCTTGTTGGTCATGACCTCTTGAAGTTATTAGGCTAATAATCATCATAGGTTTTCTTTTTTAAAATTACATTTATATTTCTCCTAAAATTTTGGAAATCAATTTATGTTCCTGTAGGAGCTATCTAACAAATGATTTATTCCTTAATTTGGAATACTTTATACTATGGTTGCACAGTTATTTCTCCTTAATTGGTATCCATTTGTAGTCTTTTGAACTCTTCTGATTATTATACAGTTTCTTCTAGTTTTTAAATTATTAACATAGTATGTTATGGGCAATTTTGAAAAAAGTAAAAACATGATTCTTTTTCATAGCAATAACATAAAACATCTATATTTGTATATTCCCTTGCAGATTTTAATATGAGCTTGCTTAATGTGGTTGTAATCATATGTAATATACTTTTTACTTAATAATTTTCAGTCTTGGTTGCTGCCATGAATGTGAATTATGAGATTATGCATATTTTATAAACTGCAGTCCTGCCCAAGCTATTGTAAATATTCATGAACTCACCCATAACTTAACATGCTTGAGAGAATTCTTTTATTGCCATGAGATGACCATGTATAAATTTGTCTGATATGTTTAATACAGTTTTAAAAAATTACAGATAATTTTTATAAGTATGGTTAGGTTCTATTTCTAAATTTTAATCAAATACGTGCTTTGTGGTTTACCATTTCTCCTTTGTTCAATGTTAAAAAAACTTGTAAATATTATGAAATGTGAAAAGATAGGTTTTCTGTTTCTGATTTATTCATTTTGACCAGTTCCTTCAGTGATACATACAATAGTAAAATTTCTAATGAGAAGTAGCTAATGTAAAAATTGCAAACAAAATTTTTTGAATGTATCCTTTAGTTAGGCCGATGGTAATTGCAAGAGATTAGCATGTCATAAATGAGCCTGTGTATTAATTATTTAAGAGGGTATCTAGAGGCAAGGGTTGTATGTCAGTGAGGTGCACCTACTGACCCACGTGGGAATAGGTGACCAAGATTGTTAAAGTGGCGTGTTCTAAAACTTTGCCTCTTGTCTTCATGTTCAGCAATGGAGAGTTTTGCCATATGGTCGGATAACATCTTCATCGGGTTCTCAATAGGACACTCGGTTAGTTTTCAGCTGAGCGCCTGACAGGATTTTCTTGCAGGCGAGCTGGTTGGACGGGAGTCAGGACCCCGAGATGCCACGCTCCCAGTATTCTCAGTGTGCATGGTGGCGGGGGGCCGTCCCCTCAGAGGTCGGGCTCCATGCCCACACCACGGATACAAAGCCGTAGCTTTTGTTCTGCATGAGAGGGGCTAATCCGACCGCTGCACACTGGGAGAAGCCTTTTGTGAGAGAGGGAAAAACCTTTCCTCGAAGGGGAAGGGTTAGCAGTTTAACCTCTGACCGTAAAATGAAAAGCCAGTCGGGGGGAAGGTGTGGGGAGGGGGGCTAAGGTAGAAGAATAGAGGAGAAGCACCCACCGAGGTCTGTGGGCTGTGTGTGTAAACAGGTCGAGCGGATGCCCGTCAGAGATGGAGACTTGAGTTCTAACAGTGTCTAAAGGCGTCTGGTGACTTAATATTCTGAAGCATCTTTATTTGAAGACTGAATCTCGCAGACATGTTAATTAATAATATATTAATAAATGCTGCTAACATTAGAAGTGTAATATTTGTCTTTGACTCTTTCTCCCTGAATTAAGAAGCCCTACTGCAGATTTCTGGCAAGTTCTGAGTATTTGTTTTCTTGTTCGATGAGGATATATATGAGCCTGCTCCTCCTTTTTTCCTGGACTGTCTTCCCCCAGTGCCCTTACTTAGTGTGAATGTGCATCTGTACGGACAGAGAGGCAGCGTAGTGCATGCCTGTGGGACGTACCCGGCTCCTGTCCATTTGGTCTGTGCATTTGGGTTCCTCTTGTGTTGAAATGCAGGTCTTTGTTTGGTCACTGTTTTTATCCAACTGCAGGGAGGAGCTAGTTGTAACCTTAGCAGAAAGAGCATCTGGTGACATCTGTCTCCCAGTGTTACCAACACGGGGGTCCAGTTCCAGTCAGGCTAGAACTGGTGGAAGTTACATTGTTCACTGTCGGTGCCCCCTGCCCTCGTGGGTCCACCAGGCTGGACTGTTTGCTTCCCTTCTCCTGTTAATCAGGTATCAACCTTGGGTGATAGTTACGGGCTGATGTGTTGGGGCTCCCTCCTTGGCTTCCTAAAGTACGCGCCTGGTTCCTGAAAATAAGCACATGTAAATAATGGGTAAACAGATGCTTACCTGGTGTCATCTTTTAACTAATGCAATATTCCTCCTGTTACTTGGTAACAGCAGACACTTTTCCCTGCAATTACCCGGGTTCACTTTACCCTGACAGGAAACCAGGAGAGAGCTAGGGGAGAGTGGCAGAGAGAGTGTTGGGAGACGGTGGCCGTGGGGGTGAGGGAGGAGGCTGAGAGAGAGTCGAAGGAAGGAAAGGAGGTGACACGTTGGATGCACAAGTGAGGGAGGGGTGGGGGCAAACCGTTGTGCGGTGCACCCGGTCTGGGGCTGATAAATGGTGAGGCCCATCGCTATCGAAAGGTTGGTAGGAGTTACCAAGGCGTATAGAAGGATGCAGTTCTGAAACACGCAACCGCACTCAGGAGGGCGTCGGAGGAGAGGGAGCGGGTTTACGCGAAGAGAAAGAAAGCTGATGGCACCCCGTCATTCGGCTGGCACGTTCCCCTCATTCACCGCACGTCTGCGCCTGTGTCATGTATCTCTGCGCTTGTCCCTCTTGCATTACAGCGATGAGCCCTAAGGGCATCTCGGAGGCCGCCTCCGTGTTGGGCCGTGTTGTAAGCAGTGTGTGCGTGTATGTGTGTACGCCATGTCCCCTCATCCTAACCACATCCCATGTGGTGGGTACTGCTGTCATCACTGCTTTCCCAAGGAGAAAGCTGAGGCACAGAGCGCTAAAGGTCTTGAGAAAGGTCACGCGTGGCTCCTGAGTGGCAGTGCGTGACGTGTCTATATGAAGTCTGACTTCAGAACTCAGCCACCGACCTCTTAACCACTGTGCTTGCTGCTTTCGGAGTTCACTGAAGGCGCACCTGCTTGTACGTGCCGCCTGAAGTTCTAAACTGCAGGTGGCAGCCCCCAGCTCAGCGTTCTGCTTTCTCAGGACTCGTTGGGGAATAACCTGAGCAGGAATCAATAGCTCTCTTTGTGAGGGTAGTACCTTCTGTTAAAACTACACAAATGAATATAAGAGTATTTTTGGTCTGTATCTCATGGATTTTAAGTTCATTTTTTTCTTCTAGTTTGTCTTTTCTTCCTAATACAGTTTTTCAGTTAATTATTTTTCTATGTGTGTAATTCTCCTTGTTCCAAATGACATAATTCTCTCTCTGAGTCCTTTATGAATCTGCTTTAATCCTTTGCTGTCTGGTTTCGTCATTTCTTCCAAGTTGAGATGTAAAAACTTTAAAGATGTTAACAGCAAAGTAGCATCTGCTGTTCCTCCAGTCTCCCCAGTAGCTAGTACCCTCTGAGATTTCAGTTGTCTTTTGTATTGACCATGGTGTTGTCATAAGATAATATCAACATTTACGAGCTCTAGTAAGCTACTTTTTAAAGTGATAAACTCTACTCTGTTTTGAGCCTGTGCCTATAAACTTCAGTCAACTCAAAAAATGTTAAATTTCTGTAATGTGTATTTATGCCAGTTATAATTCAACAACCTGTATCTGACTTGTTTTAAAAAAAGTCCAAGGAAGCTGGTTTGGTAATACTGTCCATTTTCACTTTATTTAAGATTTTACTTTAAAATCAACTAAATTTGGAGAGTTTCCCCAAATTTAATGTTGCATTTAATGTTGCCTGCTTACATGAACTCAGCCGAACAAGGACCATCTTGATTCCAAAAGCCACGGAAACATGAACAGTTTCTGGGCAGTGGTTTACTTTAAAACTATGATCAACCTCAAGGAATGTTCTTCTCTCCTAATTTAAATCCTTGCACCATGACACAGAGGTTAAACAATAGTGCCCCTCCCCAACACGCCCTGTTCGGCTCACAGTATTTGTGAACTGTTCAATTATTTTTCCCAGTTTGAAACTTAGATAAATTTTTTCATGAAAATTCTGGCTTCTCTGAAAAATTAAGAGTTTCTGTCAGCACTGGGGCTGTGTTCCTCATGGCCAGGGCTGAATGGATAGTGGTTACCTTCTGAGAAAGAACTCGGGGTCTTTCACAACATGTCCTTCCATCCCCTGTTGTCCTGTAGGTTCCCTCCGGCCATCTACGTGACCTAGAACTTTAAATACCACTTTTCCCTTTTCTGCATGTAAAGAGGGGATCTGTTTGTGTCATGAGTAAGTAATTAAAACTTGACTTTTTTTCCTCAGGTTTTTAGGAATAGTTTAGGTTTTTTTTTTTTTTTTTTTTTTTTTTTTTTTTTTTTTTTTTTTTTTTTTTTTTTTTTTTTTTAGCTTTATGCCACATTTAAACATTGTTTGGCACAGGTACTTGATTCATTACATTACCTTTCAATCAGAAGTTACCAGACTTATGTTAGAGTAGGTTAGCTGCTTCTCAGAATAAGCAAACTAAATTAAGCAAATTCATGAAATATCTTATAAAGAAATTGATAATAACAGAAGAATTTTATATGCATTATTTATGTTCCTTGAATGAAGAGAATGAAAAATTCAGTGAAAAGCTACTTTTATCCAGTATACATCAAGAATATCAGACATGACTTCTGCCTTTAGGAGCTTTATTAAAGGAGGAGACACAAGTAAAGCGTTAGGCAGCAGTGTGAGGTGTGCATCTCAGCGTGACTGGTCGCAGGGACCCGTGCTGCCTGGGACAGTGTGTGGCCGCAGTGCTCTGGGAGGGGCCCACAGCCTAGGTCCACAAGGAGGGAAGAATTTGGAAAGATGGAGAAGGGGACTACAGGACTTAAGGAAGGGGGAATAGCATGTGTTGCAGCAGGAACAAGTGCTTGGAACTGGGAGTACACATTGTCTGCAGGAAGGACAGGAAGCCTGGGATGAGCAGAAAGTCCGTGTTGGGGTGTGGTGGGGGACGCACCACGATCGGTAGGAAATAATCGCGGCACTGACTAGTCAGTCTGTGCAGTCATGTGCCGTGTGAAAATTGGAGTCTTATACGAGGCACAAAATACATCTGTAGTTGGAAGAGCTGGGGTTTTGCAGTCAGCCGTGGGTGCCGCCGAGCGTGTTTCTGTGCAGGGAGTCACGGAGAACTCGCTCTTAAGAACACGAGTGTCGCGGCAGAGGGTTGAGAAGAGCCGAGGGGCAGGGAGAGCAGTTAGGGAACACGGATGAGCCTGGAAGACGCGGGTGCAGGGCAGCTGCATCTCAAAGCAGAGCGAGCATGACCAGGGTGCGGATGGGATGGAGAAGCTGAGGGTGGGGTTGGAGAGAGTGTGTTGCCTGGACTCCACTAGGAGAGTGCGCTGGGTGGCCCGCACTTTTGGATGCACAGTCAGGTGTTGGTGTAATGAAGTCTCTGGGAAAACTGGGTCTGAGGTAAGAATTTTGCTCTGTGGGTGTTTATTAGCAACTCTGTAAAGCACTTACATTTTACGTATGGCGTTATACGGGTAGGTTAGTTTGAATTTTGAGCCCAGTGTTCGAGACAATATTTGAAATTGAAAAAGAGCTGCAAGTTTTCAAAAGGCTTGAGGAAAACATTTAATTCTTTACGGAAAGATTGAGGCAGTGATTTCTCAGCTCGAGCTGCACATTGGAATTTGCAGACACCTAGTGTGGTCTGAGACATGGCCCAGGGTCACTTTTTTTTTCTTAGTTGTTACTGTTCCTTAGGTAATTCGAACAATTAGAAAGGGGTGAGAACCACTATATTTACATAGAGGAAATAATTTGTGATGGGTGGGAAGTAGTTTCAATAACAGTATTCAAGGTTTTTAAAAAACGATGTGGGTATGATCTATTTTTTTTCTCCAGCTTTCAACCAGAGAGAAAAGACCTAAATTCTCTTATGAGAGATTTAGTTGGACATTGGGAAGAATGTTGAACCATTTGTTGGATACTGTTAGGAGAGCAGCTTGGAGATTTGCAACAGTCCTCGTGTATGATGTACACACAGGAGAACATAGATAGATATACCTGTCGTTGTGGAATGTAAGGGGGCTGATATCCAGGGAGAGGAGACCCCCTTTAGCCTGGAATCTACCATATGTGGTTATTTCCTTCTCCAATAAGTAACCACATCTTCTGTACACATTGATCTGTAATCTCACGTGAGAGGTTATCCCTGTGAAACTGTATTTGCTCCTGCAGCCCACTTAGAATCCAGCCCAATCGGCCTCAAAACTAGATCAGTATTTTCTATTGGAAATGCACAACAAAGTCTTCTTAAATACTAGATCTCTAGTAACTTGACAATGATATATTTTAAGGAAAATGGATGAAAGTTACTCGAACACTTAATTATTTGCAAGCAAGTTCAGACTGATTGATTTCGGCCCGTTCGAAGAAATGTTTCTTGTCGATATCAGTGTTGTATTTACCAATCATAATATTGACCTCAGAGGTTAATGATATGTACCCATTATTGTTCAAGGAAATTGTGGAAACCATCAGGGAAGACTAAAAATACTAATAAGACAGCATAATTTAGTTAGAAACAGAATTAAACATCTTTTCACATCTCTGCGTCTTTCATAGTACTCGTATATCAAGAAGGCCTAAAAAGTTTGTGTCTTACATTGAAAACTGAAATGTCATATCTGGGTTGTTCCCACTTTGCTTATCATTACACTTTTTCATTAACTAGTTTCTCCGTTTTTACTGTGAACATTTTAAAGGCGTTACCCAGCCATCCTTAGATTTCTCTAGCGTGAGGGTGCTGATGGTGTCACATTGGTGTTGAGACCATGATGGTCAAGTGCGACTGCTGCGTGACAAGCCCCACCTGAGGACCTCCCTCCAGGGCGCTTGTCCCATACAAAGTAGTAGTCATTCTCTTCCTGTGTGGGTGGCTCTGCGGGTATCTCACAGGAGCCATTTCCCTGGACCTTTTAGGCTCCACCTGGTGTGACGCTCCTGACCCCGGGGGTGCTGACGGTGACACTTGCTCTCACCTGGGGCTGCCTGTCTTACTGTTGCTGCTCTTGGCCCCTGGGCTGCCTGTGGTGATGACGTTGACAGTCCTGGCTCTTTGCACTTCAGTGCCTCTTGGTCCGTCACATCCTGGTGGCTGTTCTACAACGGGCTAAGCTGGTGGCTCCTCTCCATCTGTGTCGGGGGAGCTCTGCAGAACCAGAGCTTACTGTCTTCACAAAGCTCTCTCCTTTCCTTCCCAGAGGACCCGTGTGCCACCAAGATCACTGCATCAGGGCAGATTAGGACTGTCCTGGGTGTGGGTGGCTCATCTTGTAAGTCCTTTCTCATATGCTCCCTTCCCTTCTCTTTTACCACAAACCATCCATGTATGTCTGAGTTCCTGTTTCAGGAGGTTCATTTTATGTTATCTGAATTATTGCAGTAACCTTGTAATTTATAGTGTATATAATACATATATCTAAATATGTATAGATATAAATATTCAGATATCTATATTTAGAGATTAAGAGTTCTCTCTTTTCCTGTGAGATGCTTTTAAAGATATCTACATCTTTTAGTACTCTGTAATTTCAGTATAATGCATCTAGATATGTCTTTCTTGTGGTCTTGCTTGAGTTTTTTGTGATTTCTAAATCTGAAAGATTTATGACTTTCACTGTTTGGAAAATTCAATCATCATGTCTTCTAATATTGTCTCCAACTTTTTCTTGTTTTATACACCTCAGTCTCTTAGGTCTGATCTTTTAGAACTCGAAATAGACCTCTCATTCAGGTAACTCTCTCTTTCTTTGGTCTCTCTATGCCCAGTTCTGTTTAGTATCTTTTGTGTCTGAGTCACTTCACTATTTCTTCAATTGTATATTATCTGTTGTTTACTTCATCTACTGAGCTTTTAATATCATAGGTTGTATATTTTTTATTTCTTAAAGTTCTAGTTTTCAGAATTGGCCTTTTGTAAACTCATTGCTTGCTCATGTTTGAATCCTTATTTTATGCTTTAACCATTTTAAACCTTCTTATATATGCTCTTCTAGATCATTTTAATATCTTCAGCCTTTGAGTAGTAGGGGGTCCTAATTCATTTTGTTTCTGACAGCTTATGGGTTTTCTGTGGTTGATTTGAACTGCAAACTCATGTTCAGCAAGACCTAGGTTGAGAGTGTCTCCTCCTGAACGGTAGATGTACTGGCCTCTGTCACACTCCTTAGGGTGCCCCCTTTCTGGGTTACAGAATTCATTCCCAGGCTCTGGAGATACAAAGATAAATGAATTAAGGGGTTACTGTATTTATAGTAAGTCTCAGTGAATTTGTATGTTTGAGTCTTTCTTAAATTACATTTATTCTACATTTAATTTGATTGGAGTTTGAAAGTATTCTGAAAAAGATGAGATGCGTGGTTTAATTTGGTTCTTTAATATGTTTTGTAATTGTATTTTTCATTTTAAAATTAGTTTTTAAATGTTTTTAGTAGTTACTCTCTCAATCTAGCTCACACAGATTTTTATTTTAGTAAATTTTGAGTCATTGTTATAGTTAGTACATTCTGTTTATCCACTTTGGCTTATTCCAAAATGATTGAAACTGTTTTTGTTATAACCACATTGCCAGCAGTTACTATACTTCAAACTATATATCAAATAAGAGGAGCTGTGACCCAGTTTGCACTTCTGTTTGCAATTATATTTTGATGTAGTAAGAAAATTATTTTAGATGCTATAAATAAAATGAACCTGCTTTAGGAGGTTCAGTTAATGTAACATTTCTGAGGTTTCATGTTAATGCTTGGAAATCTATTTTAGTTCAAATAGTTAAATATAATGAGTACTGTGATAAACATGTCTTTTTTGAAAAAATTGAATCATATGTTATAGAAAGATAGGAAAACAAGAATCTCAAATGCGAGTCTGAGAGCTGACTTAAAGCATGGCTTCTTGCCTGTTCTTTGCTTTAAGGGAATCATAATAAAAACACTTGCTTTAGGATATGATGATCAGCTCAGCTGATTAAAAGGTATTTCACATTTTATATGAAAGACCATCTTTCTCTAAGCAACCCATTAACTTTCCTCCCTGTGTTCTTGTAAAAAAAACTTTTGTGTTGGCTTTAATGATCGGTATCTGAAAAACGTCAAAACATTGATTCTCAGTTGGAAGTTCCTTGTCATAGATTAATCAGGATTGAACATATGTGGTAGAGCATTTCTTTCCCTTTTTGTTGGTGATTTTTTAAGAAACTCTCACGAAGGACCCTTGGGACAGATGGCCCCTCACTGTTGATGGTTCGATTACCATGATCACCCACAGCTTCAGAAGAGTGCGAAGAAAAGAAATTGCTTTCTTTGTCAAGGTGTTTTCAATTCAATTCTCACCCATTAGCCCTGTTTGGTTAAGTTTGGAATTACTCTATCAGGTGATTGATGAAGGTTTTCATTTTATTATAATAGGTCTTGTTTAAAAGGGATGGAAGTAGCAAAGTAGTATATCTGACCTGCTTTGGATTATATTATAAGGTTCTTTGAAGTTCCATTTTTATCACCTTAGCTAGAATTTCCTTATATATGAGCAAAAAGAACTTCATTGTTTTGAGTTTTGATGCTAATTTTAGATTATTCTAGGAAGAAACATCTAGAAAGGCTAGAATTATACATTAAATTGCTTTTGTGGTTTGAGTTGCAAAAGCACCAAAATAATTTTGTAGTAGGAGTTGTTTGATTACATGACTGATTCTTCAGAGTGCCGATAATCACAGTAGGACCATTAGATGTTTTTGCACCACTGCTCATGTGCTTTTAAGAGGCGAGACAAATTCCCCAAATTGTGTGCTTACAATTTTTAATATGTACATTTGTAAAACAATAAGCAGAAGCATGATCTCTGCCATTTTGGCAACTGGTTCTACAATAAAACACCTTGAGATAATAATTTCATTTCCTGAAGATTTTTGTATATGTAATTTAAGCTCATATAAGAAGATGTATTTTAGTTCTAACAGAGGGTATTGATTTTAATCCCTTGGTAATTAATATCCTTTCCTAGGTTTTTACATATACAAATTTCCAAGTGTTTTTCAGAGCAAGTCTAATGGGTGTAGGCCATTATTTACAAAAATTTTCATGTTTGGTTTGCTGAAAATACTCTCCTGTAGATAATAAGGAATTTTTTAAAACTTGTGACTGTCCTTAAACTCAATGTAAGAGTGAAATCAAGATGAAGGGAGTAGAGCGAATGGGGTCTATATGTAGTGCACCGTGCACAGGCAGCCTGTTTTGGAAACGACGTGGTGTCAGAAACAAGGGCGCCTGCGTTCTAGGCTGGGCTCCAGTAGTTAGTTCCTAGCTACACACGTGGGATACAGTATGACTTCCGGAGTGGCGGGTGGGAGTCAAAAAGAATCTGTACGGCCCGCTCTCACTCAGAAAACTATAATTTCATCCTTACATAGTGAACCTTTTCTTTCTTTCTTTCTTTTTTTTTTTTTTTAAATTCCAAAAAAAGAAAAAGTAACAATGGCTTTAAATTAGTTTTTATATCCACAGATATTGGCATCTGGCCTTTCTGTTCTTCAAATTGGAAATAATTGCTTAAATTCTGTGAAAGAAAGCATTGTCAGAAAGCACAGCAAAAAGCTTTTTCTCGCAACTGTCTTAGGTGGGAAGGTCCAGAAGGCCTGTCTTGTTTAGTATGGACTGCCAGTGTGTGTGTGTGTGGCATGCAGAGACAGAGAATGAGGGAGTGGCAGACAGTGTATTGTTCGTTATGCATGTGTGACTGCAGCTCCCCATCATTGTTTCTTAAATCATCTAGTATTGATGTCATGCAAATCTTAATTTTGAAATAAAATCATTTACCTTGTTATATACAAATAGAATTATAGTATTAATAGTAATTATTAGCACAGAAATGGTTTTTTAAATATTTTGGTAACTATTTTTTTGCTTAAATTGCCTCCCACTATAACTGTCATAGTTGATGTTTCTTCCTAGGCCTCTGAAGATATACCTACTGCCAAATAAAATATGTATGTAATAAAGGGAATTCTGAATTATTCATTGTCATATATTTTAAAGAATATTTTCAGCCAACCAATATTAACTTCTCTAACGTGTGATACATAATGCCAACCATTGTGAGATATGTGGTCTGTGTTATTAGTTCTCAAAGTGTGGTCCTTAGATCAATTGCATCAGTATCACTGGGGAACTTGTTAGAGAAGCAGTTTCTCAGACCTGACTTTGACCTGTTGACTCAGAAGTTCAGCAAATGGGACCCAGAGATCTGTGTTTTAACAAGCTCTCTAGGTAATTTTGTTGTAAGCTGAAGTTTGAGAACTGCTAAAGTAGGTCTTTAAAAAGATGCTAAAATTCTGTATTATCTGTATGCTAACTTTAAAATACTTTGGACAAATAACTGTCTTTGATTAATACTAGGTATAGTTTGAATTTAACATTTTTCAGCAATGAATTTGTTTTTATTTTCACTGTTGCTGATAGTCTTAAAATTTGTAATGTTATACAATGTATGATAACTTTTTGTGTGTGGATCAGTAGAGATTATTATTAATATCTTACTGGAACGAGTGCTGTCTTTCCATCTATGCTGTAAACCTGTGTTTTGCTGGGGTGTATATCAAGGAAAAATGGCAGGATACTGCTTTTCCAGATCTCTGGCTTCACCTTAGATCATCTGTGGTCCTAAATGAGGGAATGAGTTGTTTCCTTAAATGCTTTTCTTTCAGTCAGGCTAGATATTAAATTATAGCAATTAATGTGTTTGCAAATTATTTTGGCAGATATAGTGAAAATTATAATTTTAGAGGTGTGATGTCAGCAAGATGGTAGAGTAGGAGATTCCAGCTTCCATCCCCCCACAAAAATAAACAGTAAGACAGCTTTTCTGGACAATAATAGCCCTGGGTAGAGCTCTGGAGTCTACTTAAGAGACTTCAGCATCACAGTGGAACCAGGGATGGGAGAACAGCTTCTCTTGCCTGCGTCATCCCAGCTTCCAATCCGGTCGGTATTGCTCAGTGCCAAGAAGGAGCTCTCCAGCTAGAAAGAGTTCTCCTGACAGGGAAAGGATATTGGGGTGAGTGACCAGCCTCCCCAGTCTTTGGGGATATCACATGAAGGTTCTTCTTCAATTTCATCCCACCTAGAGACGGGCAAAGTGAATGGTGGTACAAGCCTTGAGTACACCACTGGCACTGGCTACTGCTGCTGCTTG
Source organism: Lyroderma lyra (assembly GCA_004026885.1). Classification (NCBI taxonomy): domain Eukaryota; kingdom Metazoa; phylum Chordata; class Mammalia; order Chiroptera; family Megadermatidae; genus Lyroderma; species Lyroderma lyra. The sequence continues at coordinate 49,534 of PVJL010002787.1, forward strand.
CCGGGTCCCTAGCTGCTGTGACTGGAGGTGTTGTTGAGGAACCTCTCAGTCCCTGCAGCCTCAGTAGATTCCTTGTAGCACTTGCCAAGGCCTACACAGTTGTAGAAGCTGTGGACCCCCATGATATGAGCTGATGAGCCACCATATTACCCCAGACATTGTGCCACCCCACACCCCTGACCTTGGTTCCCTGCCCTCCTGGACCTGGGGTCACAGCTCACTCCACTATGCTCCCACCTGCAGGTGAAAGTCCTCCCTTACGGAAGTTAGTCTGTCGAAACTTGAAAGAAATGACTGCTGCTTCAGATGAACATACTCCTCAAGGCTTTGGAGATGATGAAGTATCAGAGAAACAAGACTCTGGGAAAGGAGTACAGTAAACCGCCAGACATTGGCCCCAAAGAAATGGAGATCCAGAAAGTGCCTGGCAAAGAATTCAAAATAATCATCTAATGATGCTGAGAGCGCTACAGCAGATATGGATAAACAATTTAAATGTATCAGGCAAACAATAGACGCACAAAATGAAAAGCATAACAGAAAACAAAAATGAGTGAAATAGAAATTTTGGAGCTAAAGAATGCAATAACTGAACTGAAGAATTCAATGGAGAGTTTCGGTAGCAGACTAGATAAGCAGAAGAGAGAAGCTGTGAGCTTGAAGATAGATCATTTGAAATTAACTACTCAGAGGAGGAAAAATTATAAAAAAGAATGACAATGAATGATGAAAGCCTGCGGCCCTTAGAGAGACTATTAAAACAAACATTTCATGTAATGCTGAAGTTACAGAAGGGAGGAGAGAGGGAGAAAGAGGTTGAAAACTTACTTAAAGAAATAATGGCTAAGAACTTCCCAAACCTAAGAAAAGATTTGGATATCCAGTTTCATGATGTTAATATGTCAGCCCAAAATGATCTTCTTCATAGTACATTATAATAAAACTGTGAAAAATTAAGGACAAATAATTTAAAAATCATCAAGAGAAAAAATTCTCAGGCAGTGGCTATCAGAAAGTTTCTCAATAGAGACCTTGCTGGCCAGGAGAGAATGGAATTATATATTCAGTGCACTGGAAGAAAGAATACTTTACCCAGCAAAGTCATCCTTCAGAAACGAAGATAAGAAAAAGACTTTTCCAGATGAATAAAAGCTGAGGTAGTTCATCTCTACTGTTTCCTTCCTTACACGAAGTGTTGAAAGGACTTTTCAAGTTGAAATGAAAGAATGCTAACTGTGAAAACATATGGAAAGAAACAACTAGTAAAGGCAAGTATATAGTCAAATTCAGCAGGCTCCAATACTGTAATATGGCAGTCTGTTAATCACTTAACTCTAGTGTAAAAGTTGAAGGACAAAAGTATTTTAAAAAGCTATACTTGTAATAATTTGTTAATGAATACTCAGTATAAAAAGATGTAAAGTGTGGTATCAAAAACCTAGAGAGAGAGAGTGAGTGTGTGTGTGTGTGTGTGTGTGTGTGTGTGTGTGTGTATGTGTATAGGAGGCGTTAAAAGGGTAGGGGTTTTGTATGGGATTGACGTTAAATTGTTATCACATGAAAAAAGACTGTCATATTTCTAAGATTTTCCAGTTAAGCCTCAGAGTAACCACAAACAAAAATTTGTAGTGTTAATGCACAAGATAAAGAGAAGGGAATCAAAGTTTACTGCTATGGAAAATCATCAATTCTCAAAGGCAGACAGCAAGAAAGGAAGCAAGGAACTATAAAGCAACCAATAAACAAGTGGCAAGATAGCAATAGCATGTCCTTACCTACAAATAAATACTTTAAATGTAAATGGACTAAATTCACCAATCAAAAGGCATTCAGTGGCTGAATGGATAAGAAAACAAGAACCAACTACATACTGCCTACAGGAGACTCACTTCAGCTAAAAGACACACACAGGCTCAAAGTGAGGCAATAGAAAAATACGTTCCGTGGACATGGAAGCCAAAAGAAAGCAAAGTAGCTGTATTTAAATCAGACAATATAAACTAAATCAAAACTGTAACAAGAGACAAAGTCCTTATATAATGATGAAAGGGTTGATTTATCAAGAATATATAACAATTGTAATTATATATTAATCCTACATCAGAACACCTAAATATATCAAATACTAACAGATCTGCAGGGAGTAATAGACAACAATGTGATAGGAAAGGACTTCAGTACCTCACTTTCAAGAATGAATAAATACTCCAGACTGAAAAATCAATAAGGAAACATCAGACTTGAACCACACTGTAGGTCAGATGTTAGCAGACACATGCAGAACATTCTAATCAATAGTAGCAGAATACACATTCTTCTCAAGCACACATGGAACATTCTCCAGAATAGAGCATATGTTAGGTCATCAAATAAGTTTCAGAATGTGACACTTAAGTTCACACCGTGTGCTTACTTTGCCAGTAGTGTCCAAACAGCTTGGTAAGGTGTCATACCCTTGGCAATGTCCGACGACAGCTCTGATGGCCATTTTAGAAAAAGTTCCAAAATTGCTTTGGTGGGTGGACTTTGTGCTGGTATTGGTGCATAACTTTGCAAGGGAAGAACTTTGAAGGTGACCATAGTGACATTCAGCAGTGAGGTATGGAGCACTTTTTCTAGGATGCGTTTGTGAAATTAATTGTCCGACCTCGTATGTGGTAGACTTGCGTAAACAGTGATACTCTTTTATATCACCTGATGGGGAGAGGGGAGGAGTGGGAGACAGAGAGGAAGGAAATTGATGTTTTTCTTTTCAACACCTGCCTCTAATCACGGCAGAAAGCATTGCTGTTGATAGAGGTAAGATCAGAATATCAGCTTCTGAATTGTATAATCACAAATGCTCCATTTATTTTACCTTATTTCTCAGTCCTACAGTCTTCAGGTATATGCAGATTTTTCTACTGAAAATACAGTTTGAAAATGCATTAGCATGATTTCATATAACATACTAGTAGTGGATTTCTCTGAAAAAAATAAAATACCCACTTCCCTTTTTATTAGCTTTAGATCGACAAATCACGTCTGTAACCGAATTTCTGAAAATTCCCTTCCGGTCATGTATGGCTGACAGATACCTCAACCCTGACTGAATCTCCCAGTTATCTCTTGCACCCAGGCTGTTGGGCGATGACCAGGAAGTACTTGCTCTGTTGCCATTAAACGCCAGGCTGGAAGCCTACCACACTGAGTACTCAGCAGTGCCTGAGACGGGTGTGTCACACCTGCTCCTCCCAGCAGACAGCTGCGCTCCTGCCACAACAGAAAACACTTAGCACTTCTTACATGGAACTCCTACCTCTGCTCCAGACTCTAAAACTTTCTCGGGTTCCTGTCTTCTCTCTTTTCTTCTTCCTGCAACAATGGGAAACATTCTACAGCTTCTGTCCATTGCTCATCTCACTGTCTTGGTCAGGACCCCATTCTTCCTGCCTTCTCAGGGCTATTACGTCTCATTTTTTTCTGGCTCCATGCAGGCCCATTGGTTTCCATTATCATTTAAACATATTCAGGTCTGCACCAGTCCCCAAGAAAAAAGAGCCCCCCAGCTCCACACACTTCCTTCTTTCCTAGGTCGGAACGAGGATGCCTCTAGACATGCTGCCTGGCCTTCCTCATACCTCGTAGACTTCCTCTGCCTCCCATGAGCTCGTTTTACCGTGGCCTCGTGTTTCACATGTGGTTGCCAGTGTTCGGTCACCCCCTTGCTACACGTTTTCCCTCATTTGTCTGAGGTTTTCAGGCACACTCTCCCACCTTGACTTAAAACAACATGCACACACTGTGGTGGCTAAACTCTTCATTCATGTCCCGTGGTTCTTTCTCACCTGGTTTGTGTGTCACCCTCTGCTTAGGTGGCTTCCTGTGATGCCTAGGAGACGTTTTCAACTCTATCGACTGGCCCCTGCCTCTCCAGTTTTACCCTTTGACATCCTCACCTACCCTACATTCAGATGTGTTACTTTTAATTTTTCATTTTCTAAAATTATTCTGCTTTCTTTAAAACTCCAACACTTTCAAGTGTAGAGTGTCCCCGGTCTGGAATGCTCTCTCCTACTCACTTCACAGCCCAAAGCACCCTCAGCTTGGCTGACTTCAGTGCTAGTTTCCATGTACTTCCCTCCCCAAGTGGTGCGGCGCTCTCCATTGGTTTCCCTCCTGTGGTCCCCCCATCTGGTGCAGCACTCATCACGTTTTATTGCATCATATGTTTAGGTGCCCTTCTGCATAAGTTACGGAGACCCTACTTGGTTTAGTTCACCATTATATGTACATGTGTACATTATAGGTGAAAGAATAAAAATTCCACATTTTCTTTAATGATTCTTGCTCATTTGTATTCAAAAGACATCACCATTCTTTCATTAAGACCATTTAAAAAATATTATTAAACCATTGAATTTTCAGTTGAGTTCCAGTGTTCCTGCAGGATACCATGTTAAACAATTATTTTGCACAAAAACTAGGCACTTCTTAAGGCAGTTTTGCCCACATATTCATTAGGGTCGGCAGGCAGACTTTTCCTGTGTCTTTAGCCCTGCATAGATTTTTTAATGAAATGAATTGAACTTAAGTTAAATAAGGCCGAGAAAAGTATTGATTATGGAAATTATTTAAAATAGACCTTAGCTTAGAAAGTTCTAGTCTGACATTAACCAGCCTTATCACTAAGACAGACTCCTCATTGTTTTGGCCTTAATTTCTTCATACATAAAATTCTAATTCTACCGTGTAGGTAAATCAAGCACTGAAAGTTATAATCAAGCAAAATACAAATATAATATTATATACTGTATTAGATAATTCTGCCTTTTCAAAAGTATATAGTCTCTGAACTGTGATTTCAGAGTTGCATAATTTTAAAGATACTCATTTTTAAATTCCACAGAATTAAGTATTATTAATTTATGTAAATTAGAAAGTTTTTTCTGGGATTTTAACATAGTGTAGTTGAATCACACTAGTATATTAAGTGATTTTAATTTTTGTTTTCATTTAGGGGCCAGAAAATGTGAAAGGTCTAATTGCAAAGGAAAAAAGAATAATGCGGAATTTATCTGACTGTACATTTTTAAGAAGTCCTGTGATGATGCCCCGGCTCCCCTTCCACATTGGCAGATTTGATGAGAGCGCGTATATTTTCTCACTACACTGTCTCGCTGTCTCGTTAAAGTCAGAGATTAACCATGTTAATGCAAACTGCGAGTCTGTCCTCTTCCTTCACATTTATTTGGTCTCTAGCTTGGTGGTGGCAGAGTGTCTCTTTAAAGTCAGACATTGCTGTCCTTTGAGTTCCCTGCCGACCTGGGGCAGGAGCGCAGTGTCACTCGTTTGTGGCCACGGTGATCCCTGTGAGCCACTCTCATCCCGTCACCCGTAAAAGCAACACCAGATTGACCCAGCACTCCCAGACCAGACCTGGTATCTGGAACGTAATCCTCAGGGAACAGAAAACTCAGGCTTTGTGCATAAATTTGCGAATCGGATTATGATTTTTTTCAGTCCTTTTGTTTCTTCCTTTGCAGCACTTGTGAGAAGTTGCTACAAAGATGTGTCAGATGGGGTGTAAATCCCACAGCATAGGCGGCAACTGAGTTAATCCACTTCAAAATATGGATGCACACAATTATAATAAATTTTGGGGTACTGAAGTGTAAAATTCATTTAATGAAGAGAAATAGGATATTTTCCACTAAGCAATTAAACCAACATTCACTCTTTTCCTGTATTCACGTGTTCATCCTCTGTGAAAGAACGGACGAGTCAGAAATTCTAAGCAGCATAGTAAGGGGTGAGGAAAAGCAGGGGAGCACAACGTACTGGGCAGACGCCAGTGACAGGGCCCTGTTACGGCTGTGCAGTGACATCAGTGTCCTGTTTTTAAGACAAAGTGACAGAAACTTGTCACAAACATTTTCTCAGATGGTAACTATAAAATGGAGGTTGTTTGAAAGGAGAGTTTTAAATATTTCCATTGAAACTCTTAAACTCCACTCCTTGGAAGAGAGGACTACACATTTCTGCATGGTGATTTGTTTACATGGCCATCAGTTTTTGTATTTATCAAGATAGTAACTTTTGTTTACTATTTTGTGAAGAGTCCATGATACTTTTGTGAGATTCACATCTCCATAATTAACATTTCTGTAAACCTGCCACATACACATACACACACACACACACACACACACGTTTTTTTCAACATAATCTTCCATAGGACATTAATATCTGTGTAAGTTTAGATGGTCTGTAATGCATGTCACATTCATTTTCGAAATGTATACATTTTGTTTTACATGAAGGAATAATCATTTAATATTAACTTTATAAATTTATAATGCATTATCATATAAGATGGTTTAAATGATTTCTTATTTATGTTGCCTGACACAGAAACTTTTTATTAATAGGTAAAAAGGTTAACTGTAGGAAGTATACTTTCTTTTTCAAGTTAAGCTATTTGAAGTAACTTCTTTTGAACTTAGTAAGTAATACAACAGAAGGGGCCAGCTCATGCTAAAAATTGTTGCTAGGTAATTACTGAGTTTTGGAATTAACAACTAGAGATGATGCACTCTTGGACTGTATTTTTACAAAGCAACATCGAATAGTGGAAATAACAGAATAGAGGTTAATTTTTCACCAACTGGTACATAAAGCAGTATCTTCGATCCAAGTCCCTTCCCTTGGAGTGGAATTCGAATCCTGTCCTCTGGGTGGCTCTTCTTCCTTCTGTTCCCTGTTCCTTGTATTGTCTCGTTGTTTATGTTCCTTATTACTTAACATGACTCGTTCCTCTATTTCTTGTTCCTTGTGTTGTCTTGGGCTCTCAGAGGCTCTTTCAGGAGTTATGGGTCCATTGTGCATGAGGCTTTTAATACACGTGTGCTGCTCAGAATTTTGTTTGTGACAGAATTAAAAAATAAGTACATGACCAAAGTATTGATCAATGCTAATTAAAAGGACTTCTTTTTATTATACTAAGTAGAAGAGAAATACTGTGAGAAATAATGGAAATGAAAAATCAATGGGAATATTTATAAAACAACACTGACTTTTATTATGAATAGCTAGACATAATATATTAGAAAAATTTCTCTGAACATACCAATTATATGCTAAGGCTTGAGGCTTTATACCTACCAACTTATCTGTTATTTTAAAAAATGCTTTATAGAGTTGTAAATATGGAATTTCGAATACAGACTTTGCTGTAAAGCAAACATTACACTGTTAGGATTCTAAATGGAAATTGAAGGTGATCTATTTGGTCCAGTCTGGGAGGGCTATATTTGATTACACATTTATCACATTTATGTTTTTCTTTTCAAATTAAAACCAATATGTTAATGTAGTTAAATCTGAAAACTTATATATCAGAATTTTAAAATTAAAATATATAAATAAGGTAAGTTGCTGAAAGAAATAATGATTTTTAATAATCTGGCCACGTTATCAATTTTATTTGTTCCTACTCTTAAGGTCATTAAAATCCTTAAAAGATCAAAATATTTAATTTTGAACCTCATCAATTGTAAATATTAAAAGAAAAATTTAAAGATTATTTTAAAAGTAGCTTCTTCCAATTTAAGAGTATTTTAACAAGACTGCTGCTGTCACTGTGTTCTTTTGCTTTGTTTAATGCCATGTATCAATTATTTACAGATCCGGTGGTTTTGTGGAAATTCCCGGAGGACTTTGGAGACCAGGTTGGAACCATATGATTTTTAAAGACCATTTGAACGGGAGTACTGTGATTATTACTCCTGCTGCTGCTGCTGCTCCTGCTAGGCATGGATTGCTGCTGTTAGTGATTTCCTGTGACCGGCTCTGAGAGACAGCCTGAGTGCAGAGTATAAATGGAAAACCTTGAGGTTGCCAGGTAGATGGGTGCAAGGAGCCCTGATACTGAAACTAACAGGAACTGAACATTTTCAGTGTTAACATATTTTTACATTCTTTTTAATCGATCGGTGGAATATGTATATTTGGGTACATTTAAAAATTCCCCCAACAAAAATCTTGACAGTACCATACTTGGTTGAATGTGCCCTCCTATTATTTCTCTCTATTTAGAAGTAAGTGGTAACTGCTGTGAATAAGTGGTCAGTTCTCTCCTTCTTGCAGTAATGTCTGAATCATTTACATATATAAATTGAATTGACAATATTTCCTATTTTTAAGTAATTCTTATTTAGAGCTTTATTTTCTAAGAAAATGGGAGACTTCGGAGTAAATGTATCACTTGTATCCCATTTGTATTTGAAAATATGTCTTCTGCATTTCCTTAAGTGGTTAGTATACCAAAATGATGAATTATTTTGACAGAATGTTTGTGAATAGAGAAATCTTTAAAAATTTATATTACAGATTTATCATTTTGAAGTGAATTATATGGTTAAAAATGCAAATTTAAATTTTGAAACAAATAAGCAATTTTTTCCTGGAAGAAAACCTGATGAACAGTTTTCTTTTTGTTGTCTGCAAAGAAATGGGATAAACCAATCTTGTCACTGTTAAAATTATAAAATTATAATACTACAAGCTTAACCATAAGATACGATTTTCACAATTCCCATAATTTACAAAAATGAAAGCTGATACAGATCTTCATTTAAAGCAGTTCATTCAGATATAATTATACAGACATGTGATTTCAGGATATGTGGAAGAGTAATTTTCTACATGTGAAAATTAGGATGTAAGACTGCAGATTACCCTGAAAATGCAGTTAAATGGGTATGTTAAGTATTTTTTAGATCTCGTGCAATTTATGACTATTGTTTCACATAAAAAGACAGGAATTCCTCATTTGTTTTTAGCCCTTTAGCAAAGAGGAGATTGACAGGTATGTCAAGTGCATAAAACAAGTCTTTACAATGACGACATGGTTTGGACACCTGAAGCTTAGTTGGGTTTGCTTTCAAGCCGTGTGTGATCAGGTTAGAGCCATACTAACTCATCTCACCATTTGAAATGCTGCTCTCTCAGCTTTCTCTTGTCCGCTGACCCAAGAACACACTGCCTGTCTATGTGTCCTTTTGTGTGTGGGTCTACCTGTTGGATTGCCCCTGAGAATTTACAGGGGAGCTGTAGACCTCTAACTTGGGGTTCACGTCAGGCTGGTAGTGTCCATGTTGAGTTCAGCCGCTGTGAATTTTTCAGTGAGACCGGCTGTTGCTTTTCCTCTTTGTGACTGAGACACTGGTGATAGGAATTTCTTAGTTGAGGCTGAACTGTCCCTTTGTTTTCCATATTTGTGAAGTCACTGGAACATTAATAAGCCCTTGCATGCTTAGTAAAACACTAAGGCGGTTAACAGTGTGATGGCGATAAGCCTGCATAGCTCCCAGGGCCCCAGTCCTACTGGTTGTGGGGGGCTCTCTGAAGCTGGAGGGAGCTTCCGTCCCATTTTGTCCAATGACTTGACTCGATAGCAAAAGAGAGCAAACTGTATGTGGGAATCTAGCCAAGGGCCTTGAAGAATGGTTTTGCCGTCTGTTTCTTGGGGACCATTCTGAATACTGCAGATGACACAAGTGTTCTGTGTCTATTTCTCATTCCTGTTACCTTTTACTACTTTCCTGTACTGTTTGCTTCTTCCTAAATAGCCTTTTCACTGTGGCAGTAACAGTAGTTCTTACAAAGCTCCTAATTCCGTTCTTAGGATGTCTTGGGTGTTATACCAGGTGCTTCATGTGCATAGTCCTTTTTACCTCCCAATCCCCCCAGCGCTGCACCCCCTGGGTGAGAAAGAGACGTGCCTGAGGTCACACAGCGCTGAGACTGAAGCTCTTTGCCTCACTCAGAGGCAGGGGCTCATCATTGTCACACTGCCTTGTTTCTCTGCCTGGAACATTGATCTGAATCCTCAGCACTCACTTATTTGAGCTCTTTTTAAAAGTGTATTATAGTACCTTTTTCTCAGTTTCTTTATAATTTGAAAGCACAGTGTTATTTAATCCAAAGAAATAATATCAGTCACCCCTGTTTTTGTCCTTACTTAATTTCCATGGTGTAGCTAGAATGATCTGAAAGACAACAGCATGATCTCTGTACAAGGCAAATACTGCCACTACTGCTGTCACTGGTTCCTTACAATGTGTTGGGCAGTTCTCTAAATACCTGTGTGAGGCCACTGAACTCTCACAGTCCCCTGTGAGTTACAATAATCCCCATGTTACAGATGAGGAAACAGCTTTCTTTAGTTAATGTGCATGGCTGAAGGCACACTAGTCAGTAGCAGACCTGCACACTGACGGAGCCTGCAGAGCCCGCCGCCCTATACGTCCTTGGACTCAGCCTTCCCCATCGACACCTCTCCGCTCAAGTCTTTTGTTTACACCTTTAGCCTCCTGCTCCTCCATCTCCCTTTCCTTGGTCTGTTAGGAAGTGGTCTGGATTTCAGAGGAAACATTAGTTCCCATTGTGTACCATTCATCTGCATTCTCTCTTTGAACGTGTGGATCTTTCTGTCTGAAATGCTCATGTCGGCTTGCTTTCCCTTTGCCCATTGTTCTGTCTTGGTCATTTCTTCCTTTATCTCCCAGGTCGGGACTGAGTGGACTGCCTGGGAGCATTTCATGTCCCCCACGTGATGGCCCTTACCAGATCTGTCATCTTTCCTCTCCATTCACCCCATTAGACTACACATCTCTGACACTAGTATTAAAGAAGAATTTTTAGAACAAGATATAATTATGACTCTAATATAAATATGTATAAGATTTTATTTTTGTTGAAGTTTTTTTTTTTTAACTTAATTGGTGAGGTCCCGAGTAAAATATCACAGCCTGTTCAGAGTAGCACAATTACACAGATAAGTCAGGAAAGCTGCAGTAAGTTTACAAATGGATGTAAATGTGGCTCCTTAACATGGGGAGTGGGGTGGGGGAGGAGGAAACTCAGTGCATCGGTATCACTTGCGCTGCTGTCATTTATCTATGACAGTCATCGTCAAGTAACTCAGAGATGAGGAGAGGCACGGGGCCCTTAGAAGAGAGTGCTGGACAGTGGTTTGTTTTCCTTGGAAGACAGTCGGTCATCATTGGGTCCATTCAGTCATCCTAGTTTTCCCCTGTAGTCTTCTTCTACTTCTTGCAGCCATAATAATATCAAAGAAAGATTATTCTTAATTAAAAAATAAATAAGGCAAGTCCCATTAGGTCGGCTTGATTATTTACATATGTGTTAATTCAGCCTCTAAGCCTCCATGGGTTTACTTTACCTACCCAGAGCCATGCAGTGTAGAGCAAATACTATTTCTGCAGAAGTAACTTCTTTCTGGAAGTTTTCATAAGGAATTCCAGATTGGACTTTTAAAAAGCACCTGTTACTTGCTATCCTAAAGCTAGGAAACCAAGCCCAAGAAAATACCTTTCCTGGGCTTCACTTGTACTCTGTAACTTTGGTAAATCCTTCTCAGAGCTCACAGCGTTGGCTAAGTTTCCTGGTCTTTAACATCTGTGGCGCTGGGTACAGTCACCAGGCCCGTTTTCCTGAGTATAGCTGACCTCTGTTCCTTACAAGTGCCTTGGCATGACTGATTAAACAAGGACCGTTCTCAAATACGAACCTTTAAGGAAGGCCTTAATTGTGTGATCAGTTTTTCCAGTTAAGTTCTGATAAAATGAAAGACAGATTTTTTTTTAATTGAACCGATACAAATAACAATATTGCTATGGAAAGTAAAGGGACCTAGTTAAGAGTTTCTGAATTTGGGGAGGGAGGGAGTTGTCAGTGAGAATCAAATGTAGTTTAAAAATTATATTTCAGGGAGTTCCCTGATGGTGTAGTGGTTTAAGGCTTCGGCGCTGGCGCTGTCGGTGCTGTGGTCTGGGTCCGATTCCCAGCCAGGGAGCTGCCCATATACCAAAAAGCAAACATAAATAAATAAATAAATAAAAATTATATTTCAGTGTATAGAAAATCAGAGCTTACTAAATCGGCGTTTCAGACAGCTTAGGAAGAGGAGAAAAGGCTTCGTTATGTGTCTAGAACACAGAACATTAAACCAGCATCAACAGTATTTCAAACTCAAGGACGTTTCCCTTATTAGTTTCTTTAATACGATGCAATTAGTTATTGTTCTGCTGGATCTCGGCTTAACAGTGTGAAGAAATGTTCTGCTTCTTCACTAAAAAGAGTTTTCGAAATCCTGGCCGGGGCCACTGGGATGTCCTGAAAGTAGTCTGAGTGGTGTCAGCTCAGAGCCTCCGACCCAGAAGTTTGGTCTTTGAAATGCCGGTAGTTTCCACAAGGCTCTGAGAACAAATGTCCTGCTTTGTTGAAAACACAAACTTGGGCCTGTAGCTTATAGCGAAGCCTTCCAGCAAGTATCAGAACAAAAAACCAAGCTGTCTGTAGATGACAGAGACTTAATGACTGTGGTTAATTTATTACTGATAATTTTCAGATGCGAAAGGACTGGGGAGGGTTCACAGTAAAAATAAAATATGGAAAAGGAAATTGGGTTGTTTCTGTTGCATGAAAAATGGAGATAACAAAGCCATTCAAAAAAGTTTTAGATAAAAAGTCTCTAAGAACAGTGAGTGAGCCTGTTTTCAGAAGAGTCAAAGATATGTCTGAATTATAAAAGTGGATGAAGAGAGTTGCTATACAGGAAAAATCTCGAGGCATCACACACAGTAATTCTGAGATGTACTGTAATAGCAAGAATACACCAAGACTATCTGGTGAAGAGGTGTAGTGAGTGTGGAGTAGGGCCTGGACGAGTGTGGCATTGATAATACTTCTTTAGAACTCCGTGGGCAGACCTGTGTGATCCCCAGCTGACAACTGCTGGCCTGGAAGATGCCAGCGATTTAGAATGGAGTCGTGAGCTATGGGCAAGTCCACATGCAGTTAACAGTGGAGACCACGGCTGGCAGTTGTCGTTCCTGTGTCGTCAGGTCAAGTACTGCTGGGACTCCGCTAAGGATGGGACAACTCGACAGACCCCTTCATAAGAGTTTTGATCATTGTTTTCCTGGGAAGTAAAACATTATGGATAGCAAGGACTTCCCATAAAGCATAGGATTTCTGAAATGTTTGTATTTGTCACATTTACATATGCAAATTTAACCCAGGGAGGCTGAACACCTCTTCTGATTTGCCAGCTTTTTGTAATAATAACATTAAACAAACTAAATTATTTCTAACATCTCATTTTATAAGGCAAGTGGATACGTCTTTCTGATTTTGGGAGAATTTCTAGGAAATCTGCAAGATAGTTTTAGTTATAAAACAGCCTGGAAGTGTTGGTTTTTCCTGTCTTCACAGTCTGAGTTTGGGAAGGCAGAATTTAAGAAGTTGGTAGAAGGTTTGGATGTTTGATTAAGATGGAACCCATAGGTGCCTAAGAAGCAACAACTTGGTTGGCTTTTAATCCAAGTGACAATAAAATCTGTAACAGTAATTGTAGACATTAACACGATTTCCTAGTAAATGAGGAACTTTTGTACTCCCCCCCACTTAAATAATAAAAAATGTAACCAAGTCAGGACAAAGCACAGACAGTTGTTCTGTTAATACACAGAATTTTCCCTTCTAGCAGGCACACAGAGGAAAGAGTAAGCTTTCAGTAACTTTTCACCTTCCGAAGTCCTAAGAACATAAGAGCTTAAAACAAAGCCCCCAGATTGCGGCTTCAGTACAGAACTATTTGGAAACAAAAGCTCGTACACAGCTGTATTTATCTGACAGTTGTTTCTAGTACAGTCTTAAGCACTCACAGTTGTTAGAACTTTTTAAACTGAGTAACTAACTTCTGTTCCACAGAAGAGGGATTAAAAAAAAACAAACCTCCCTGAGGAGTGGGGAACTCGCTGCCACACACAAGCATTTTAGCAGACCAGCCAGCCTCACGAATGCCCGTAACACCGCTTCCCTAAGCCACACACCCCATTCACGTCTCGGAAAAGTCGGGAAAACAGACCCGTTGATTAACATGACCCAGAGGAATAGGCTCTTGATAGCATACAAAAATAAGAAGTGCATAGACTTAAATTATGCTTCGCAGTTGGTGTTTTGGTGTTCTCTTAGAAGTTACCACGACACCCAGTGCTTGTACGGTAATTAACGGAGTTTGATGGCGGCAGAGGGGTGGAGCGCCGAGAGGACGTGTGTAGGACTGTTCCGGACAAGCACCTGGCTTGTGTTCCTGCTCTCTTTCCCACGTTCCTACAAAAGGCTAAAAAGTTGAAATTCAGTATATGGTGACCGCCCCGCCCACTATGTGCTCCCGTGCTAGGTGGTAAGAGTGCATTTAGAAATGCTTTGAGAAAAGTGCACGTATCACATAGTTCTTTTTAATAACAACAATAAAACTTCCATTGTGTTTGAAATGATCAGGACATTTGTCTTACAGTCTGAGGAGTGAGTAGTGGTAAGAAGCCGTGTATTAGGGAACACCAGAAAAGAGCTTCAGCACTGCCCTTCAGCTCCATCTTCGTAGCCAGCTAGTTGGCTGGTCCCCAAACAGACACATCCCGCACTCGGTACAGTTCTCTTTGCGTGCCCAGCGACATCTGAGGACTGGACTGTGTGCATCAGGAAGGATGCCTGTTCCTTATCTGAAACAATGTTTTTACACATCCATCATTTCAAAAAAAAGGATGTGGTCAAGAATGAAGAAAGTCTTTCATGATTTCAAACTGAGGTAGATTGACAGCTAGACATTTAAAAATTTTGCTTCTTGCATCAGTCATAAAGAAGATCTAAATTATTTGAAAATAATTTATTAAATTGTAATAATTTCAAAATACTTAAATGACTGTGGCTATGTATTTAAAAAAACTGTTTTTTGTCTGTTTGTTTGGACTTGATTGTCATTTTTAATGATCAGTTGATCACATCAGACACAGAAAAAAGAATTCAATTGCATTCTGTGTGGACTCTTGTTTTTCCAACTGGAAAGGATTAACTGTCTTGAACCAGTTTTTGAGTTATGATGGTTAATTTTTATTTCCTTGCCCCTATGAGTATATACATTCTGTAAGAACACATATTCTAAGACAAATTGATTTTTAAATTTTTAAGAAAATAAAATTTTATAAAGATAAGAGAATTGTAATTGTATCATAACTGAATACTACTTTGGTTTGTATCCCAAACATTTTATCAATGATTTGTCTTAATAACCATAAAATATTAATTATTTCTATCAATTTGCTTTATAGATAAACATAGTATCTGGAATGTGTGTGTGTGTGTGTGTGTGTGTGTGTGTGTGTGTGTGTGTATTCTTGTGTCCAAAAATGAAGAATCAGAATAAAACTTAAGTGGCAAGCATGTGGGAAATAAGATTTTCATCAAAATTATACGTTTCTCTCTGTCCATCTTTATATGAGCATTTCTTTTGTAGTTGCAGTATTAGGATGCTCACGACAAAATGTGATTATGTTCTTACTTTACCTGCATGCTTTTCTTATGTTTTCTGTTTTTAAAATTTAAAAAGTTTACTGCAAACAGGATAACTAATTTGGAAAAATAGTGATATTTTAGAAACTTTGTTCTATAGCTGAGGTATTTAGTAGAAAACAGAACCATGCAGTCTAGCAAACTCACATTGAAAAGAATATTTTCGCATACATTTTAGATAGTAAATTTGAAAGTCCCTAAAAAAAAATATATGATCTTATATTTCTGCTGAGGAGTAAATAGGTTTTACTTTGATGAGCTTTTCGAGGTGAGGTTTTTATTTATTTTTATGGCAGTGAAATTATTATAACTATGCAAATGAGTCACATCCATCCTGGTAGGTCTGGCATTATTCAGCAACCTATAGAAACTCAGTAATCATGGATGGTACATGTTGAAAGAGGTAAACGGGGTTTCACAGAAACTTACTTTTCATTGATCAGTAAACATTTGACCAAAGTAAATTTGGAATTTAATTCTATAAAGGGTTCTGAATCTTTGAGAGAAACAGAGTTGAAAAACAATTTTTTTAAGGTGACACAACACAGGCTGATGAATCAGAAGCAATTCTCCTGAACTCAGGAGAAAAAAAATAACTATAATATAAGGGTATGAAAGTCTCCTTGTCACTTCATAGTGTTACATTCAAATTTTTTCTTTAATTAAAAAGTTAAAATTAATTAACTGTGAAACAAAGGATGGAAACGAGTAAGTAACATTTTCAGATCCTTGATGGAACAATGAAAATCTTTCAGAATTGGCATAAAGTCAAAATTAATTCACATGGAATATGTTACTTTGAAATAATCTTGTTCATTATAACTGTATCCTGCTTTTAAAAAGTCCCTTTTTGGGAGCATTCGTTTCAGGAATAGGTGTAAGCTGAGTGAGGCTTGCGGGTCACAAGAATCAGGAACTGACCATAAATCGGCACCGTGTCCCCCGTCGGGTTATTTCTGTTTCCCCTCCCCCTTTCAGTGCATTATGGGCAGACTAGGTCTTTTAAAGTCATGCTGCCTGCGTGTTTACTGATGTGTCACATTTAAGCCTGAAATGCAACTGAGGAGAAAAAGTAGACATGAAGGCACTTTACTATCAACATTTTGAAGTTTAAAACATACTGTCTCTGAGCTGGAAATGTCTAACTTGATCAGCATATGGTGCCAGCCAGCCTCCTCCCCGCCCGATCCTTTGTGATCTGGTTATTGTCATGAGGCTTAATGGCAGTTGGAAGCCATAGTGGTGGGTGTGGGGGTGCGTCTACCCCGGGAGGAGGGGGGGAAGCAGTGTGGATTATGGAAATATGGATTGATCTTGATCTAAAAGGAGACCCCTTGTAAAGGGACAGGGCTCAAAAGAAGGCGAGGCAAACTGATGAAAAGAGGGTGGTATATGATGGGAAAATGATCACCGGAGACCTTTCCTTTCTTTCCCAGCTGCTGTGTTGTGGAGAAAAGGAATGCACTTGTGTGTTAAGGGAGAGCTAAAAGAGGCCAGATTAATACTATTAACTATTCGATATATTTTCCTTTGGAGTGAGATAAAATATGTGCATTTTAATAGACTTGCATATGTGAGACTTTTAAAATCTTAAAGACATAATGTTAGGTATGATATTCCATAGAAGTATTTCAAGTAGCACACACATGTGATTAATGTTTGGCTTCTAAATAAATGTAATTTCAGATGACGTATTATAGAATGGTACACTTGAAACCTATATCATTTTATTAACCAATGTCACCCCAATAATTTAATAAAATAAAAAGGAGACAATTTCAAAAATTAACTTCTTGGTTGTATATTATTTTAACCACTTATGATGGTGAATATTATATTTGAATTATGAATTCTTTTCTGTTACTTGTATAATTCAGTTTGTTCAAATACAGTTACATGTTTATTCATATATATTTTCCCAGACCAATGATAACATAGCAGCTTACCTTGGGCAGCCCTTACCGAGTGGTCACATTCAACCTCTGTCCTTAGCCCATCTGACCAGAAAAGACAAAATGCAGACCAGTGGTCATTTTTGCAACTGCTGATACAAGGTCTATATGGGTTCACCTAGTTCCTGACATGCTTGTGTACCCCAAAGAAAAGTTGTTGCCTGATTCTTAAGTTCAGAGGAAGTTAGAATGGCAAAGAGTTCGGATGACAGCATGGAAGTCAGGGGATTGGGAGGAGGATCGTACTTGGAGGGACAAAAATGTTTTAGGTTTTGAATGTGCCCGGTATTCCGGTGGGCACGTCTTCTAGGTAGTTGCAGCCTCTGACTGGAGGTCAGGGAAGGACGAGGCACTGTTTCACACAGTCAGCACCCAGATGCACGGGGCCCGGAACCTCGCATGCATGTGGGGAGCCCAGACTCCCCTCCCTTGTGTGTACAGTGGGATTAGATACTCCACCCCCCACCCCCCCCCACCAGAGGTGAAGGCCGAAGACAGAAGCCTGGAGAACCGCGGTGGAGAAGGCGCTGCAGAAAGAGCTGTGAGGTGGCCCAGAAAGAAGCCACAGAAGTGGGAGGAGAGTCGGCAGTGGACACAGACATCCGGGGCAGGTGCTCATGAGTCAGCAGGACTCTGAGCCCCCTCAGACCCAGGGCAGGTGATCCCACGTCCCCCCTCTCCCCCCATGGCTACTGAATAGCCCTGAGAAGTGGATGGAGAAGGGCACACTCTGCAGAAAAGCCGGGGTGGGTGGGTGGGGAAGGGCTGGAAAGAGGCTGGCCATGTAGAGAGCAGAGCTCATGGGGCAGGGGGGCGGGGGGACACTGAGGAGACGCAATAGCAGGAAGTGGTGGGGGCTCGCTGCAGGTCCCCCCGGCCTTCACAGAGGGTGTCAGAGAAAGGGGAGTATCTCAGGGTCACTTTGCAGAGCTCTGCAGAATTTACCTTAGTCTGTGTTACAAATAAGTCACTCCTGCTTTTTTAATTACTCCTTATTTTCCGTATGTCCCAGCACAAGAATACATTATAAAGAAAACACAGAGGGATGAGATAATTGATTCAAAGAGCCTTAACTGAGAAAGTTTAGCAAATAAATAAGCATGTGTGTGTGCATATGTGTGTGTATATATTTAGTTTCTGGTTTATTGAGTAAAATCCCTTACGAGAGACTCAGGAAGTTGTGTTTTTTCTTTAAGGTCATTTGTGCCAAAGTGGACTAGACTAGGAGTGATCAAAACTCATTGCTGTTCGGTGAGACCTGTTTGGTGACTTTCTGTGTGTGAAGAGGTCCAGTGTTCACAGTTCACTTTCACAGAGAGAACTCTGCGTTAGGGGAGCTGAGACCCAAACTGGCACCTTTATTTGTAATGTCAGCAAGAGGCCAAAGATTACGTCAGCGGGGAGTGTGAGCTCAGTTTTTATTCCACGAGGTGGATGTTCTGTACTGGGTGGGGCAGAATACGTTTGCAAAATAATAGCCCACAACATGTCTGTTTAGAATTTCAAGAAACACTCATGAAAAAAATCACTTACGGTTTAAATTGTAATGGCAGTTTAACATTAAAAATAATGGGCATGTACATTTTTTTTATAAAAGACGTATCTTTAAAAAAACCAGGGCTCCTGGATTGTGGAGTTTTTAGTCTTGCTTGTTAACGAATACAATAAGGTTTTATTGTAATTACTAAGTACATAGTTCCGCTTTAAATTCAAGGGGATACAAATTCTAGTGGACTTCCTTGATGAGAATTGCTAAAGGTAGAACTGACCCAGGGTGTTTACCACCTGAGCACCATAAAAAGCACATCTTTGACCTGTTGGCAGACTCCCACTCTTGAGCAGGAGATAAATAAATACTCTCTCAGCCTTAAACCCCCCTGTTGCTCTTCACCGTGTTTAACTTCATCTTGCCTGGGTTACTCTGGTATTACTTACTTGTTCTGCTATGACCCTTGCTATGACATGTAACACGTGATTTTGTTTCAGATTTTAAATCATATGCTTCAAATTTAACAAATCTTTACATCTTTCCTCATCTGTGAGAAAGAATCTTCGTAAGCCCTTCTTTTTAAATCTGTGACTTGAGTGGAGGTACGTGTACGTTGTTACTGTAAGTCTGGTATTCTCAGCAGTACTAGACAAGCATAGACACAAGCAGCACTTGCTTTTGGTTTGGCCTCTGGACTTAATTTCGAGGGAGCAGAACAGCCTGGGGTGGGTAAGACACGCTGTCGGTTCCATGTTATCTCGTCTCTCTTCCTGTGATTCCTTCGCGTCCTGGCCCCCTCAACTTTTTTGTTCTTCAGGTTTCACTTCAGCTCTGAAGTGTTAATTGTAAACTCCTAACTCTTCATAAATGCCTCTATTTTTCTCGTATTGCATGGCTGGATAGTGCCCGGACAGTCCTCGTAGATGGCTAGTATCTGCATGTAGAGACCGAGTAGGTGAGGCATCTGCTGATTCTGCGTTGGCACCTACATGAAAACAAACGAAAAAATAACACAGAGGGTGGGAAATAACTGTTAGAAGCTTCAGCCTGAGTTCACATCCTGACTCTGGCATTTGCTAGCTGTGTGACTTGGGACAAGTTACTTTGTCACTTGGACCTCTATTTTTTCCTCCCACATATAAAATAAAAGGGAATAAAATGGACAGGATGTATTTAGATAATATGTCTAAAGTGCTTAGTCACAGAATAAGCAATTATTTTATCATATCTTTGTTGAGGAGGGTAATAAAAAGGATAGCATGCGGACTCCCAAGTTGCAGTTGCTTGAACCATCCAAAGACAGATTAATTCGGATGGTGATAAGGCCGTGTCAGTTCACAGGAGCTCAGCAGTTCCTTTTGGAGCATGGTGACTAGGCCAGGCCCTGGCTAGGCATTCAGCGGAACTCCAAAGCACAATGAGCCCTCAAGGATTTTGGAGATACATTTGTTCTAAATGAACATGCCAGTTGTAATGACTAGAACTTTCTGCTGGGCTCCTAACTTCATTGACTCCTGGTTACCGACCGATGACACAGTGTGATGATAATACCCCAAGTGACTGAGTGGAAGCTTTTATCTCAATACAGATCATTAGGAGAATAAAGATACGTCTTAAGAAAGAAAATACTGGCATGTCACTCAGCTTCTTTATAATGGTAGGTGTTATGGATAGTGGAAAGGGACTGGGTTTGAAGTCTGACTATTCCTCTCTGGTTGAAGACTAAGCTAAGCACAGGTAACCATGGCCCTTGCCAGTGATTAGCTTAGGAGTGGCTTTGACCTTGTGGCTCACTAGCTGTAAAGGGAAAGTCAGCCGGTGCAGCTCCCAGGAAAGGTTTCCTAACTCAAAAAAGACTCACAGGTGGAGATGCTTCTTTCAGTGGACATGGCTGTGTCTTTGTGTGACGTGTTGAACTCTGGCAGCTCATTCTGTGACTGTGATAGAGGTAGCTGAGGACACAGCCTGCCGACTCAGGGCAGACAACAGAGCAGGACTGAACACTCCTGAGCCCTCAAGGACAGGGTTGAATTCATCAGTCCCTGAACAAGTCATTTCTTGCAGTGAGATAATAACTATTTTTTATATTCATTACATACCCTTAATTGATATAGTTAGATTTATTCCTTAGTTATAAATGCCATTCAAACTAAGAGTCAAGACCCTTCTGTGTCTGTAGTGTGTATAGACAATATGCAAGTATACACTCAGATGCGTTTTGGAAAACGCTTCCAGTTGATTGTTATACTTCCTTCCTTCTAATCCATCTGCTGTCTCATTGAGAACCTCTGGAGCATGATGGTTAAGAAACTGAATTAGTAGGACTTGCTGAGTGATTGATTATGTATGAGGTCAGGGAAAGGAACGGGTATAGACAACCACCATGGTTTTGGTTTG
Source organism: Lyroderma lyra (assembly GCA_004026885.1). Lineage (NCBI taxonomy): Eukaryota > Metazoa > Chordata > Mammalia > Chiroptera > Megadermatidae > Lyroderma > Lyroderma lyra. Next base: position 70,792 of record PVJL010002787.1, read on the forward strand.
GGTAACTGGGTAGATGGTGTTGCCATTCTGACTGATGAGGACTTACACTAAAAGAATGACTTCAGTTTTGTACATTTTGAATTTCTAGGGAACTTTCAGAAATTGATCCTTGAAATTAGTTAGATATATAACCCTGGAGTTTACAGAAATACCTAAAACATAAGACTAAGAGATGTGGTAGTTGTCGTTGGAACTGTGGGTATAGGTGGGATTGCCCAGGCAGGTGCACTTGACTGAGTAGAACAGAGCCTGAGAGGAACCTATGGGGCACCAGAACGTCGAGTGTAGGGTTGGGGAAGCAGCAGCTGGGAAGGAGGGAACCATTGCTGATGTCAACAACGAGGTACCTCATGTCAGCTTAGATTTTTTGTGAGAAATTCCAAGACCTTTGTAGTTACTGAACTATAATCAAAAAGAAACCTTTACATATTGGAGCTTTAAAAAATGTAGATTCTTAAAACCTTAAAAGCTGTTTCCCCTTTTGTTTGATCAATTTATAATGCTGAGTAACAAGTTCATGGGATGAAGAGTGAGAGTACGCCAACACCAGCCGTTTACTCTCTTCCGCTCACAGGTCACCTTGGCCATCATCCTGATTAGTACTGAGTGGGACAGAGGGCGAGAAAAACCCGTGTGCACATTTTCATCAGTCGTGTTTCCAGGCATTTATCTGATAGCACATGTGCTGTTTGTAGGACCTGTGCAGATAGATGTGTCATTGCCTCTTGTATTTTGGTGATTCATAATTTTGTATTCTATTTCATTGTTTTTGTTATTTTTAACATTTGACACATTTGTCGATATGTTCTTTTTGTATAAAAATAAAATATTTTAGAGAATTAAGAGGTTTCTAAAAGCCCCAATAATTTTGCTTAGCTAAGGAAATTAGATATTTTGTAAAAAACAGAGCATTATCTTAAACCTTTTCCATAATCTATAGATGCCAGCCTAGAAGGGCGTGTGCATGTGTGTGTGTGTGTATGTGTGTGTGCATGTGTGTGTACGTGTGAGTGATCAAACACACTACATGGGAAATACCAGACTTTGTCGACACTTCCAATAAATATAAAAGTACAACTTTCAATTAGCAGCATTGCTCGCAGGAGGCCAGAGCACTAATTGCATGCCTCCTCTTCCCCCTCCAGCGCGCGCTCTCCCTAGCACCTGTAATTAGGCAGCGGCCGGGCCCTGCAGCTAGGTGGGACTGCAGCTATTGATCTGCGGAAACCCCGCGCCTACTGTCAGGGGAGAGGCAGTCAACTGCCGTGCTCTTTGTCACTGACAGAAGCCGGGAGAGGATTTTTTTTTTGTCTATACTGTTTATACACCAGTCTATAGACCTGCTGGCTGGTTGAATTTTAAAGAGAGCGGAGGTTTAAAGACTTGTCCCCTGAGGGGTGCTTCTGCCAGTTGGGAAGCGAGTGAGGCTGCTCCGCAGAAGCGTGTGCGTGTGTTGCTGGGGGCGGGCGGGGGGAGGGTGTGAGGGATGGAGCCACCGGGAGGCCTCCTCTTCACTGGGGCCTTAAAGCTGATGCGAGATGCACCAGCGGTTTGGGCATATTCAGGAGCAGATCACAAATGTTGAACATCTGTGTATTTATCATTACAGAGATCCTATGAACACCTTTGTAGGGTGGGCATCTAAGTAACACTCATTCGTGCAGTGAGCATGGGAGCCCTGGTTTCACATTTTGCAACCCAGGATAAGGATTAGCAGAGCTCAGATGAGCTGTTCTCATTGTAATGAACTGTTTTCCGTTTAAGTGATTTGAATTATTTCAAGTTTAGCAGCTCTTTTGATTACATTTAGCAAAATAAGTCGGTAGTAAGCAGCGGTTTCTAAATATGGGCCTGTGCTCATCCTTTTAAAGGTCCCCAAGCAAATCAGGGTGCCCAGCCCTGAAGAAGGGATTGCTGTTCTGTAATACACGGTGCTTTTCTCTCTGCTTCACTGACTCACGGCTCTTGAACTTTCTCCAGCATCAGCATTCGAATTTTACAAGGCTTTATTCTTAATCGATACCTTGCTGCAGTCTATGTTTTAAAAGAACATGAGATGTTCTGCTTTAAAACAATGCTAAGTTTCCATACACCATTTAAATACTCAGAGATTGATGATTTCTCTGGCTGTAAGTTTTATTGGTAAAGAGGTAGTAGGTAAGGTATTTCCTTGGAGGGGCAGTGCTTAAGATACTGGCTCTCTTTTTAATAGGAAACATCCTCATCTGCTTTGCCATGTAAAAGAAACTGGCTTTGAACTTGTATAGTGTTATCTTCAATTCTGAAGTTTAACTGTAAGATCAGAGTTAATCTTGAATTGTTTTTCATGTAGTATAAAATAGATCTTTTTCTACTTTTTTGCCAAACAGCTGACAATTATTTGCATTTTGTTACTATTGTTAATGTGTATAATTTCTAAAAGCCTTGAAAATGATTTTATAATGACTATAAAATGATACAGATTTCAAAATCAATAAGGTTATTTACTGTGCTTAATTAAAACACTGATTTTGTTAATATTAGGCAGTTTTTAAATGGAAGTACACAGAATAGAATTTGTTTCTAATTTAAAGGCGTATTTTTAGATGGACACTTAAGAGTTGTGTTTGAGCTGTAACAGTGTTCCTGCTGTTGGACCACGTAATGTTTCTTCAGCTATAGAAAGCCTTTCTGTAAACCGTTTTACTCCGGGACACGGGACACGGAGAGTTGTCCTGCCTCTCAGTAATTCCTTCTGTTGCCCGCTTCATTCCCTTTTCTCTGCCTGCATTTTAATTGAAACAACATTTATATTTTTGAGCCAGAATCTGTCAGAAGTCCCTGTGGCTAGGCTGTGGGACCAGTAGCAGCCGCCGGGGCTTTCCCATATGGTGCGGGGCTTCTTGTAAAATCCATATGGCCTTGTTGAAGGGGATCCCAGCGGGGATGTGAAGGGTGTTAATACCCCTCAGGCCAGGCCTCTGCCCCCTGGGGCTCCCCCGGCATTGTCAGGACAATCTGCCAAAGCACACACTTAATTCCTTTTTAATAATCAATTATTTTTGGGAACCTGTGCTATTTTTCTTAAGGGGAAAAAAAAAAACAAAACTATTTTTCCCCTTCGATGTTTCAAAAAAGTTGTGACAGCATCTTTATAAATATTCTAAAGCTTTTCTAAAAATTTGCCTTTGCAGGAAGTCCTGCAGAGCGTGCCAAAGTTCTGCTTCCCGTTCGACGTGGAAAGGTACCGTATCCGTCACCAGCACAGGGACTGCCCCACGTCTGTGAGCACATTCAAACTGCTGCCTGTTACGTGCAATGTACTTGCTTTCCACTGCTCCAACCAGAAAAGACTGGAGCCTAAAAATGAAATAATATTTGGGACGGAGATGCTTCTGATTCATTCGGTCTTTTGTTTTCTCCAACTGTGGCCAGTTAGGAGGAGTCTTAAGGTTCTAGTTCTTCCCTTGGTTCTTCAGGTCCATGTTGTAAGTATCACTTCCCTTGATCAGAGCCTCAGAACTGGGTCTTTTAAAGTGAGATGTCTCCATCCTGCTTTCCACCTCACTTCACCCCCACTGAGAATGCCATCTGTGTGATATTGTAGCCCGATGGCTAGTTGTCTCCCAAAAATAGCTTTCTAGAAGTAGTGCAGTATTATGGGGGCTACCGGGAAACCCTCCTAGCAGTTTTGAAAATCTCATTATGCTTGTCTTTTACTGGATGGATATGGAGAATGGAGCCTTACCTGTGTGCGGTTGGAATTTCACAGAACACCCCACCCTTCGAACATAATAGCAGATCATTTATTCTTTTCCATGTGATTTTCACACCCTGTTACCAGTTTTTTGGTTTTTTTTGTTTTTTTTTTTAAGAGAGTGGGATGAAGGGATTTTAAAAGAAAATTTATTTTAGGGCAATATTTTGCTAAAGTGAAGATGAGTAAAAATCTAAACTTTTATAGTATTAAAAGTAATATGCTGAGGGATGGGCTAATGGGTACTAAGAAGCCTTGCTGGTGACTGATGCCCCTGGCTTTATCTTTCTTGGGGAGAATCAGTTGTGCCTGCTAAAGTTGCTGTTAAATTAATAGCAGAGAGGAGAGGAAGAAAGACAGAAAGGCTGTTGTGAAATTGGGCTCTAACGGGTGCGTTAGGCACGCAGGTTGTTTTTGAAGTTGGTTGCCGTCCTAGAAGCATCAGGAAGAGAGGCTGGAACTGAGCAGGCGCAGTCATCATGTCTAGCTTCTCATTCCACAGTTTCACAGTTTCTCAGAGTTTATTAAATACTTAGTAGCACTTAGTCATGAAGCCTTACGGTGAAATACCTTATGATTCCCTAGTAAGGGTTTAGTACATGCTGCAATGCTTGGCCCCTAAGATGTTCCAGCTTATTTTGATATTTGACTCATATTCAGTTCACACATTTTACCCTCATTTTAGTTTCAGAACAAAGTTCTAACTTAAGGAGCCAGCTGATTGGAAAGGAGAAAGCAGCGCCCCATGTAAATTTGCTTTTGCTTTTGCTCGTCTTTACGAAAACTCTAACATGGGGCTTTATGTTGTTAATGTTACTGTATTTTAGAGTGTCTCAAAATCAAGTCGGACAGCACTTTGCCTTCGTGCTGACAGACGTCGAAGGGAAACAGAGGTTCGGGTTCTGCCGACTCACGTCGGGAGGCAGGGTGTGCGTGTGCATCCTCAGGTGAGTGCCGCCCTGGGCAAGAGGTGGCTGTCTTGCCTTTTCCCCTTGTCATGTTTAGATGCTTAAAAATAGACGTAATTGTTTTCTTATTTTCTCCAAATCCAAGGAAGTTGAAAATTTATTTTATTTACTTTCTGTGAACAGCATCAGTTAGGTTTAAACATTTACCACTCACAGTAGAATTTTTCCTAATTAGTTTTTATGGGTTTAGTTTTGAAAAATGAAATGTTAAGATAGGAGTACACATGATACGTGTTTCCCATGTTGACAAGGGTGCAGAAAAGACACATTACTCTGGCTGTGCCCATCACTGACCAGGCTTTGCATTCCGAAAGTGAATTGAAGGCACAAGTTGCAAACCGGTGATTCTGGGCACGAGTGTTCGCCAACGTTTCATTTGTCCACGTGGTGATTTACGATTTTTAGGGGACGTTTCTAACCTTATACATTTTAGTGAAATTTTGCATAAAGTTCATGTTTCTAGTTTCTTTTGCCAAATGGGAACGTGTGCCAATTTTGGTCTTGACTTAGCACAGCGGTTCTCAACCTGTGGGTTGTGACCCCTTTGGGGGTTGAACGGCCCTGTCACAGGGGTCGCCTAAGGCCACCGGAAAACACATATTAGATGTTTACATGACGATTCATAACAGCAGCAACATGACAGTTATGAATTAGCAACGAAAATAACTTTATGGGGGTCACCCCAGCACGAGGAGCTGTATTACTGGGTCGCGGCGTTAGGAAGGTTGGGAACCACTGACTCAGCAGGAACTAAGCAGCAGGTTGTTAGTTGTGTCACGAGTCTGCTGGTTGCTACCACGTCCTGCCTGTCCCCTTCAGTCACTTACGTCAGCCGACTCGATGGATGGTTGAGAGTGGGTTTCCTGTCCGTACCCCCAGGATTTGGGTTGCGGGCTATGGAGAAGGAAGGGTCTCACTATGTCCTGATGCATTAGAAGTCCGGGTTCTCTAAAATGGTCTAAAAACTAGGATTCTACACAGTGATTATAACGTGGATATTGGTCAGCCTCGGTCCTCTGGAAACGTTTCTGGGAAACAACAAGACGTTTAATAATGAAAATACCGCACGAACGGCTGCGGAGTTGACGTCTGCCCTGCTGGCCGGCCGGCCGGCTGCGGTCACGTCGCCCTCTGAGGGCGAGGCTGTGCGCGGGCTCGGGCGTTTGTTGGAGCTGGGGAAGTGTTTTCCAGTCTTGGTTCCGAAATGAATGTTTGTTTTCTAAGTAATAGAATGTGGCTGTGTCTCCATTCTGTGCTAGACACAACTTTTTCATCTGGATAAACAATTGTATTAAAAACATGTTTCCCCAGGAGAGTATTACGCTCCCAACTGTAGCTGGATTCTTCTTGTTCGAAGCCACTTGGTTGACCATGTGGAGAATGGGGGTTGGGGGGTGGGGTGGGGTTGGGGGGCCCTGTCATCGTTGTGTTTCATGCTGGAAGTTCGGAAGCAGAGCAGAAAGGGGCATCTAACCTCACGCACCCTGGACAGGCTCTCCCCGACGGAAGGCCCAGAGCTCAATGTGCTTTCTGATTTTCTCTGTGAATCTTTAAATCTCTTTAAATCTCAAAATTACCAAAAAGTTTCAAGACTGGTACAGTGAACTCCAGCATACACCCCACCTAGATTCACAGTCGTTGCCATGCTTCTGCCTCTCCCTGCCCTCCCCCGTCTCAGTGTGCACACACTCATACAGTATTCCGCTCCATGGATTCTGCACTAGGAAATGTGCACATAATGTGTGACAGCCGCTTTTCTCCATTCCCGGGTGCCGTTCTCGTAAGACTTGGAAGTCACTTACTGCACCTTCGAGTGCTAAGCTAAAAAATTTGCACAGAATTCTATAAAAACCAGCTGTTCTTTTTATCCGGGATTTAGGCTTTTATGAGACTTAAAAGTAAGTATATTTGATTTCTATTTGTTTTGTTCACTTTTTATAACGATTAGAATTCAGGTTTAATTAATATAAAAGTTGATATTTAATGTTGACTCTTCAGCCGCTGTTGTATGTTTTAGCTCTTTCTGTGACATGTCTATTTAAGATTAATGAGATTTCAGAAATATCCTGAGATGTTACTAGTCTAAGATTTGCCATGGTTTATATTTCACATGGCTTTTGTATGCTAGCAAAAATGCGGAAAATTACTTTTTCCCTAATTTGATTAACATAATTTTACAACTGTAAGATTGTTGCCACAGGTTCAGAATGAAACCCCCTAATAAGGAAGACAGACTGACGTTTGGGCCTTTGCAGGCACCCGCCCCTCGCCTCTTTAACTCGTGCCACACGTGAAGCTTTCACACTCTTCCTTTGGGCAAATCCCTCAGAAGCAGAATGTTTCAATTTTACACATTTTGTGTCAATTTTCCAGACAGAAAAACAGCCCCCAGACATTAGACGTTTTGCTACGGAAAGGCAGTTTCCTTAGTTTTATTTGATTACTAAACTTAGGTTCCTGCTGATTGCTTAGACTGTTAGTGGTTACCTGACTGTTTGACAAAAAACATTTCCTTTCCTTTATTTAACCTTTGACTTTTGAATGTAAAAGTTTTATCAGCTCTGAGTGGAAGCACACGTGTGGGGGAAGTCTTCCTACCGCCGCAGCCTGGACTCGTGGCTTTATGTGTACATCTGCCTTTGACCTTATGTCTTTATGGAAAATTAAGGAAATAATCTTGTGTAACTAACCTTTGAAGATTGTCCTGCCTTTTGTTTTATAATACTTGGGCCCAGTGTATTTATTTTATATTTACGTGTGTTTATAAGACTGAGAGAGTCACAGTTATTCTTTGTTAAACTGTAATTCAGGGAGTTCCCTGATTGTGTAGTGGCTTAAGGCTTCGGTGCTGGCGCTGTCAGCACTGCGGCCTGGGTTCGATTCCCAGCCAGGGAGCTACCCACATACCAAAAAGCAAAAAAAAAGAAAAACTGTATTTTCAGTTTTATAAAATTCAAGTAAAATACCTTATTCGGTCAATAGAATATGTTAAAAATATATTTTTTGAACTTTCTAGGATTTTTATGGTTGGTTGTAAGAAACACATTTTGATGGCCTTTGGGACTGTAAAATTCACTGACAAAATATTTTAACTTACTGATAATCAGTTTGAGTTTATATTTTAGTTAAAAATTAATTGTATGGGACATACGTTATTTGAAAATTATCCAAGAAACTACAAAAATAAAAACAGGAGAATAACATTTCTTACCTGAGCAACGTGAGCTTGTATAGTTGTGTGTGTATGTATATGTATGAGGTCGAACAGTTAATTTCGTGAACTTATCCTAGAAAAAGTGCTACCTACCTCATTGCTGAATATCACTACAGTCACCTTCGAAGTCCTCCCCTTGGGAAGCTGTGCACCGAGCCAGAGCCTAGTCCACTTTTCAAAGCAGTTTTGAAACTCTCTTTCTGGAATGGCCATCAGAGCTGTCGTCGTCCCCAAAATCTGACAGGTTAAATTCGTGAACTTGCCACCTTGTGTTTATGTTGGCAGCACTGTACAAACAACTTGGTACAGTCTGGAATGGCCATCAGAGCTGTTGTCGGACCCTTGGCAAGGTTATGATACCCAGTTGTTTTGCATAGTGCCGCCAACGCAAGCGCACAATGGAAAGTTGTGAACTTCATTGTCAGATTTTGGGCATACTGACAGTTCTGATGATCATTCCAGAAAAAGAGTTCCAAAATTGCTTTGAAGGGTGGACTAGGTGCTGGTGTCAGTGCACAGCTTCCCAAGGGGAGGACTTCAAAGGTGACCCTAGCAAGTAGTGATATTCAGCAATAAGGTCTGTAGCATTTTTTCTAGGATGAGTTCCAGAAATTAATTGTCTGACCTTACATACGTTATTTGGGGCATGTATTTTGTCTTTGAAGTTGACAGTTGAATCTTCTTAAAGTATTTGCATTATTGACTACTTTGTGTCCCCTAGACCATTTATTTTATAATACAAAAAGTGAGTAGGACTTCCTGTTGAATAGTTGCTCTGTGTCAGGGGTTGTGAATTCATCTACCTATAGGGACCAGGTATGGGACTCAGATGAAGTGAACAGGTGAGATGTTGGGCCATAGACAGTTGGGTTGAGTATGGTGATCCCAATAGTTCATGCAGCAATCAAAGATAGGAGCTATTACACAACTCTAGGTATTTGTTGCAAAGTAGAACATGTGTGACCAGTACAGCCAGTTCTTTTGATTTTTTAAAGAACAGATTTACATAAAGTTGGTGCTTAAGAAGGTTATTCCCTATTCTCGCAATTATTTTAAATGTAGAGTCTCTGAGGCGTAGCTTCTCCTTTCTGCTCCCTAGATGGGCATGCGTCATACTGCCAGAACAGAAATAGCAGAGCACGATGGAGCCTTTGAAACAACCATGAGAGGTAGCTCAGAAGTGTACACCTTATTGTAGTAGATTTTTAAAAAGTTAGTCTGATTTATGGATGAAGTCACATGAGAGGAGTTTGCAGAACATCACAGTATCTAGCAGTGCTCAGTAAACATAACAGAACCCAGTGTTGAACTTGGTGAGTAGGAGGGTAAACATGAGCACAAAATCCAGCATACCTAATGTAAAGAACAAACTTGGCCTGGCACCAGGATGAGGCTCAGTATAAGCTAATATTCTTGGAGATTACAAAAAATAGTGGTGATTATATAGAAATAAAAACACCTAGCACGAGTAAGAACGGTTAAATTTTGAACAGTATTTTCAAACCTAAGTATTAATCAGTTATTTGTTAATTAGTTTCATTTTCAAAACCAGGTAAATAATCTTGCAGATAAATGGCACTTATCTGTATAAATTAGCTTCTTAACGAAAAACTGGGTTTCAGTTCGTCTTCACAATTTGAAAGGAAATTGAGAGGGGAAATTAATGAATGGCAAATAATAGTATAAGGATAAGAAATGCAAATAATCGTGTAAAGATAAGAAAACCAGAGCATTTGAAAGAATGTTTAAGGTGTCTGGTGTCGAGACAGAAGATGATCTCACGTCGCATTAACCTGTGATTATGATACTTAGGATAATTTTTATTTCAATAGTGACCCAGGAAAGAAAGTTAAATAAAGTTTTACACTCCTTGAGTCAGATGTTCATTGTAAGGGTTAACAGGTAGACACGCAACAATGGAAAATCAATGCATTTTGCTTCATCTAAAGATTTTTGAGAGCAGGACAGAAATAGACTGGCATGCTCCTTTCATAGATTACATCTCATCTTATTTAGGTGTATAAATCTGAACACAGGACACTGAAATTTTCTTGGAATAGCACTTTCTTGAGGCCATCAAAACTTGAATGTGAATATGAAATGAGCACAGATGAAATCACACCCCCTCCAAGGGACTGCAGAGTGTCTTTGCAGGAAAACCTTGTCCGTGGAAATTGTCTTACTGAGTGACAGTATAGAAAGTAGGAGGCGGTGCTTTGCATGATACTGAGCTGACCATGTAGAACCAGCGAGAGGGGTGGTTCTGTTGGATCTGCCCTTGAGTGGCTTCCCAGAAATAGTGTAGATTTCCGAGGCCTAGCAGGACTGAAGATGTGACTGACGGTTTCTCCAGACAATTCTGGATGCCAGGGGTTTAACCTCTGCACTCTGATGTCATTATCGGCTGACTTCCTGGGTTTCAGAGGATCAGGGATGTTTGGAGTTTGATTGTGTTATGTGGTACTTGCCCCTTTGGGAGTCCTAAGCAGCCTTTCTGTCCCCTGCTCTGGAACTGCGTGGTGACATCCCAGCATGACCCATTCATGTTGCAGTGCATCTCGTGTATACTTGCAATGTGGAGACTCAGGTCTAAAATTCTGAGAAATATTCCAGTCATTTTTAAAAAGAAATTTCCATTCTTTTCCCCCCTCTTTTCTTTCTTTTTGGAACTACTATTAGTCACCTGTGTGAAAGTAGAGATTTTAATATTTATGCTCTTATTATCCATCTGTCTCTCTGTTCTAGTTCCTAGGAGATACTCTTGATTTAGTGTCTAACCTTTCTATTGATTTTATCATTTTTCAGCTTTTATATTTTGAGTTTCTAAGAGTTCTTTCTTGTCTAATAATTTCTTTTTTCATTTCTTTTTTTGATTTCATTTAATAGTATCCTATATTTTTATTCAGCTCCTAAGGACATTGATGATAACTTTTTCAGGTTCTCATCTGTTGTTTGTATCACCTATGTTTGCTTAAATTTCCTTCTGTGTTTGCACTGATAGCCGTATTTCCTCAAATACCTGGTGGTTGGACTGTTAAGATACAGGTGCTAAACTGAATTCGTAATGTTGTAGGGGCAGTGGTGGGCACAGTCCAAGGAAACAACCTTTGAGATACTCTTCACCTTTGAGAGAGCCCCGGTCAGTGTTTCAGAATTTCTCGCTGGGAAATCTACTGCTCTCTTTCCATCCCGTTAACTAGCTTAGGTTTGGTTTTCTGTCTTCTGCGAAGCCCGTTACATCCTTTGTTCGTCTCCATCGTCACAAAACCAGTCACCCGTTTTGTTCTCTTTTGCTGTCTTTTCCATTTCTCTTGTCCTCATTACTTTATACCCTTTTAATTCATTTACTATTATTTTAGTGGCATTTCCCAAGGGCAGAGATAAATGCATGTATGCAATATGTTAGATTTAACCTGAAGTTGGTAGCTATTTTTAAATATTGTAGGCATCTTTTATATCAGTACTTAGAATAATAACTGGTAATAGTTTTAAAGAAATCTGTAACATTCTGCTGAGTAAATATTACTAGTTTACCTAACTATTCTTTTATGACTTTAGTCCAGATCCAAAAAGCATCATTCATAATCATTAATAATTCAGATGTTATATGAAAAAGTACAGATAGAACGCCATTTTTCCAAGTTCTATTTCTTGATTTCTTAAATTTTAAATCTGTTTTATGTACATATATACAGTTTTGTAGTAAAAGTATCACACTATTTTCTTTAAAAAAGTAACCTGTTGTAATTCTTTAAAGGAAAAAAAATGAGCATTTGTTAACTGATAATTAACTACACTGGTGTGTTTTGTGATTCACTGTTTTTCCATATGACAAGCACCTATTTTAATAATGCAATACTTTGGGTAGATTTCAAATATACTAACACCTTAATTTGTTAATCAGGAGTCCAGATTTTATTTTTACGGTTTTTGGATTTAGTACTTCGCTTTCATAAAAGTTAATTATATTTGTAGCTAGCAAAATGAATCAAAATTTATATTCCTATATTTGTTTTTGATATCTAAAAGCTGTTTATAATATTTATAATTTTTAAAGTAGACTTTGTTACTTATATTGATATTTATTTTGAAATTTACCATCCTATTTAAGTATCAGTTTCTGAATAACTGATTAATTAAGCACATAATTGTGTTGTGCTACATGCTCAATTCAGTAATATTTTAAAAAATGATTGTGTCTTTGTTTTAAATGCTTTCTAAAATTACTTTTATGTCATATTATATCTTATCACAGTAGTTAATACCATGCAGTAGGAAACTGCTGACATAGAACAGAGGTGTGTCATGAATAGCCTTCATAATAGAAATATGATATGGAAACTAACAATAGATCATATGTAAAGTTTTACTGTGACAGTAAAGAGAACACAGATGTAGTTCTTTTCTGCCTTGCAGAATCAAGCTGTTGGAAATAATATCAATTTAATGTTTACCTTGTCCTCTTATTTCTTGACTCTAAATGATATACAAGAATGTGCGTGTGTATGCCTTTTTAAAATTATTTTTTTTGCAGTTACCTCCCATGGTTTGAAGTTTATTACAAGCTTCTAAATACTTTGGCAGATTACCTGGCTAAGGAACTGGTAAGCTATATTTTTCCCTCTAATTTTTTTTATTGTGATAAAATACACATAGCATAAAATTTGTCATTTTAACCCATCTTGAAGTGTACAGTCCTGTGTCATTAAGCGCATCCACATTGTTATGCACCCATCAACACCTCACCTCCAGAGTGTTCTCGTCTTCTCAGCTGAAACTCTGTCCCCATTAAACACTAACTGCCCGTGTCCCCTCTGGCAGGTCCCTAGGAGCCATTGTATTTCTTTGTATGAAGAAGACTATGTACTAGTCTTTCTTTCTAGGTCATTCTAAAGGGGATTGCAAATGGGCACTTTTGACTGCACACTTCTGCAAGCGTTTATAGAGACCTGAATGACATTTTGATAGTCAAGTAATGAGAGTGATTTTGAGAAGTCATGTCTCATATCCAGATCCCTGAAACCAGTCATGACCTCCCTTGAATAATTACCTTTCCCTTGGTTTGTTCTCCCAACATGAACATTTTAAAAAGAGAATAAAAATAACTGTGTAGTAGAAGCTACCTTCATATATTTATTACTGGATTTGTATGTGTGATTCAGAAAAAGTGTGTGTGCACATCAAGGTCCATTGCTAGTTCCAAACCCTACGAAATGGACGTGTTGTGTGTTCTGTTTAGTCCTGTTCATTGTGGGTCAAATAGTGACTAGTAGCCCCTTAGAAAATAAATATTCAGAGTAACCTCTGTGTTGCATCTTAACACAATAATCTTACTTAAATTGTGTCTATTTGTTAAAAATGAAAATGGAAAATGGAGCTTTCAGTGACCCGAGGAAGAGGTATCTTGCTCTCTTACACCACCCTGGTGTCTTTGGGTTTAATGATGTCTGTGATTTCCCTCTGTAAACAGCAGAGTGTATTTTAGAATGATTAAGTTTTGCCAAATACACATTTATACTAAATACAAATATTGCTGTAATTCTTTCTAGATAAACAGATATGAATATTCTATATTAGATTTAAATATTTCGATTTTAGGTATCGGAAATACGCTTTTGGAAGGCAGTTATATAAAACACATCTGATACGAAAGGGCACAGTACAAGATTTTATCAAATACTTTTCATTGTATTTGCATAGTATGTATTTCATTTATAAAATGTCCTGGTTTTTATTGTCTTCTATAGGATAGTGAGCTGAATGCTACTCTCACCGCACTCTACAACCATCCAGTCCCCAAAGCCCACACCCCTGTCAATTTGACTGTGGTGAGTATTTGGCCAGTAATGGATGTTTGGCGTCAGCTCTCACTTAAAAACACACACCTTCAGGTGGCTCTGCTACATCGCCTGTGCTCCAACAAACACCTCAGTGCAAGCACCAGCGTTACGAGATGATATGTCGGATGCGTATTTTGATAGTTTTTAATTCACAGAGTTTAAAAATTACACACCAAAAGTAACCAGATCTGTGAGGATATTTTGATTGTGAGGAACACTGATTTTCAGGTAAATCTATCCATAATAAGAAATACCCACATATACATAAGCACCCTCCCCCGCCCCCCCCAAACACATACAAAATAGCCCCCATAAAATGAAAACAACGCATAATAAGAATTTAAAATATAGCATATTGCTAACTACATGTGATAAAAATCCTGGGTGAACAGTTTCTTTCCCCGTAATTCAGTACACCCTCTTGTATAATCACCAAACACTGGAAATGTGATTGCAATTGGCCAAACAGTAAACCTGTGGTGGCATAGATTATTTACTACTGGAATTGTTAATGGACTGTGCCATATATATCTAAAAACAAACTATATTTTGGGAGGTTTTGTAAATGTTCAAAGTTAATCACAAAATATGGATGTTTACATTCATATTCTTCATTAATTTGGCATACCAAATAGAATGTTAAAATTTATTTATATTGATTTTTGGTTGTTCCAAAATAATAATAGACTGTTCCAGTGAGAAAGAAAAATATATAATGATGCAAGAGAAATGTAAAGAAACAAAATGTATGTATAGCATTAACAGATCTTTGCTTTTTGGCAAGATGAGGATACTGTTACCCTTATTATATTTGTTCTTTGGTGATGACTTCATTTGCCTAATTTGCCCCGTGTCATTTCCTTGAGTAAGTGTTCTCGTTCATGTTCCCACTGTCAGCCTTCTAGTTGGATGCCTAGCATTTCAAACAGTCCTCAGTTTGGCCTCCTTCTGGCCCTTTCTACAAAGGCTGTCAGTTTACACTTCCTTAAGTTACATAGTTTTCTGCTGAGCACCTTTAATAGCTCCTCATTTTCTATAGAATTTGTTCAGACTTTTTGGGCCAAGTTTTCAGGACCATCTACTACTTAGCCTCAGTCCAACTTCTCATTGTGTTTGTCTCACTTTTTTTCCCCTAAATTGATTGTCCGCTGGTCACATTGTCCTCTTCATCTTCTCGAATGAGTATCATGCTTTCTCATGTGTCCACCTTCCTTTTTATGTAAGGCCTCTTTGTAGACTGTCCATCCTTTAGTCTAGAACTAGCTCAGTTCCCGTCTTTGTGACACTTTCTCTTGCCATAACAGCTTCTGGTGCTCCTTTTTTTCTGTGAGCCCTGCTCCCCCTTTGTTGCATGCTGCCAAAGCGGACACACTTCATTGTCATTTGGAGATTGGGGGCAGTAAGCTAAGGACAACCTAGGATTTTTACCCCAAACATGGGTGTCATCTGCAGACAGGCTATAGGAATAACTGAGCTATTTAAAGGCCTGAACGTGGACAGTCTGGGGCAGAGGCCCGAGGCCTGTCTGCCCAGATACACTGTGTGGGGGCGGAAGGCAGCTGCAGGGGCGTGATGGGAGGGAGGGCAGCTAGAGAGCGGCGCAGGCTTGTTGCCCTTGCGGCCAGAAGAAGGCAGGGCTTACGGGTAGTGGAATGAAATAGAAAGGCCAAGGAGAACACAGCAAAGCTCTGGACTTTGCAAAACTAAGTGTCTTTTTTTTGAAAGAGTGGTATTTATAAAATAATCCTAGTGCTTTGTGGAAGGGTTAAGGAAATGTACGTGCCCAGATAACAGAGGCAGCTCTTAAGAGCCGAGTATTAATGACAAAAAATGTGCTCTCTTTTTAAATTTGAGTGCCGCATTTGTTCAGGATGAAGTGTCTTATAAAAATACATTTCAAAATACTGGATATTGAAACAATTCAGCGTGATTAATGAGAACCCCAGATCACAGACTTTTAGGCCTCTTAATACCTAAGACTAGAATAATTTGTTTTGGTCACAGTCATTATATGTGTTAATCTCCTGAAGGTTCCTCTTCTGAAAAATTGAGCGAGTCAGTTTTTGAGAGTTGTTTGGGGAATTATATGAAATGACGTATCTTCATATTCCACGAAAAGCTATTCGAATGTTAGTTGTTAGTGAAGTTTCATTTCATATGGACAAGATGTTTTTATTGTAGCTGAAATAATCTTGTTAAAGGACCTTGAGTGACTGTGATCTGTTTCTGTGTATGCCAGCTATTTTTATAATTAAGCCCTCTTGTCAGCTTTTCAATCTGTAGTATGTGGTAGCTTTCAAATCTTGAATACCTAGTCTCAGTATAATGTGTTAAACTCAGCTGGTGGACGAAATACTGCTTCATTTTGTGTGAAGTCCGTGCAGTGACTTCATTGGATTTTGAGAGCAGTTCCCAAGGCCATGTGCCCAGGGCTGTGCTGTTAGCGGGCGGGGACGTCGGGAGTGAAACTCCTGTCTGCAGTTACTGGTAGAGGTTTTACTAGTTACGAAGTAGGAATTTTGTTCCTCCTCAGGTGGTAAGGAATTACTTCGTTTGCAGAATTTCCATGACAGAAATGATAACAAGTCTTGGGAAACCACGATTTTCCTAGTTCCTTATTTCATGAGCACTCCAGCGCGTGGGTATGGGGGACTTGCCACCACGGGGAGTTCATGGGCAGTTAGTGTCTTTCCTGGAACTACGTAGCACTCTCTGCTCTCAGTCGAGAATGAAAACACTGAGATTTTTCTCACATAACGTTCGCAGCTTAGCATTTAAAATAACATTTACAGTTAATGTTATTCCAATGTTTTCGGTGGATAATGTGGCTGCGTGGTTTGTCTCAGACACACAGCAGATTGTTGCGTAAACTTCCCCCATGAAAGTAAAATATTCATTTTCTCTCTCGTGTGTTATAAGAACCAAGAGATATTTATTGCCAGTGAACAAGTTCTGAAAGACCCGCCCACCCTAGTGCCGGTGAGTTAAAGGGACATTGGCTTCTAGAGATCACGGTTAAATTGGGGACATAATCACTTCTCTCACTGTGTCTTTTAAGATTCACTCCAGTTCTTTGGGAAATGGTAAATTGTCTCTTTGAGGAAAATTAATCATTTAGGGAATATTTTCTGTTTATACTATCTTTTGAAGCATAATTTTATGAAATACAGTACTATAATTATGAAAAATCTCTCCAAATAAAGTGGCTAATAGAGACCAAATCTATGCATATTCTCTACTGTCACTAGCAGTGATAGTGAAGTATACTCACAGCATGCGATTTCTGTCACGTTTTTGTCACACGGTCCCAGGAGACTTGTGATTGATCTCATTGCTCTTCTGTCCCGGAAGATGACCCACGTGACTGTGTTAACTGGCCTTGCTCTTCCGGCGAGTTCAGCTGTGCTCGGAACTGGCTAGAGTGTTTCTCGTCCAGTCTTTCATTATGACAGTATTAAATCTGTCCTCTGTGACTTCAGAGAGTAAAATAATTTTGGAGATCAGTATGAACAGAAAATAAAACAATTTTGGTGACTTAATTGTACTCTGATTCCGGGAGGTGAAATCTGGGATCACTTTGGGAAGCACGAAGGCACAGTATGCTTTTCTATACAAATCCATTGCTCTGAGTGTTACAGAAGCTGATTAGTGTGTGTTTAGTGGATGTGTGGAAGTCAGGTTTTGAGGTGAGTATTGATATTTTTAAGAAGTTTGAAATACTTAAAATTTATGTTTTATTGCTGCTTTCCAAATAATATAGTGGCTGATATGTACAAGAGAAGTTTGTTGGGGCTTACCATAGAAACTCAGGAATCTGAATAGATTTGTATATATTCTTAGGTAAACAAGCCTTATTTTTCCAGTCTCCTTAAACTGTGTTTAAAAGTATAAAAAAGATATGTATAAAATAAAGATATATATGTGTGTGTGTATATATATATATATATATATATACACACATGCAGATACACAAGTATATCAGTAATATACATTTTTCTCTTAAACTTTTTCTAGGACTTTTAATTTTAAAACAAAATATTTTTAAACAACATTTAATTCTTTGTATGAGAAAGTTACTGTTAAATCTCATGTAAACCTGCCATCTCATTTAAAAAAAAAAATCTCTCAACTTCAGCAAATCCTGAGCATCGGTCCTTGGTATTTATTAACTGAGTTGACATATGTTTTTCTTATTTTTATCTTGCATTTGATGTACCACTATTGGATTTTAATCCTCCTTTTCCTGTGTGGTTTATTTCCATTGATTAGCATTCCTACTTCATTGCCCCTGACGTAGCCGGACTGCCAACAATACCTGAGAGTGTGAGTTTTCTACGTTTTCTCTTCTGTTTGCATTATGAATTGTGTTTAGTTTGGTCTCATTGTTTAAAGATTCCTGTATAGAGAAATAGAACACGTTGCAACGATCTGTGTTTGTGAGAAATTATGCAGAAATAAGGAATAATGGTGTTACCTCTCTTCACCTACTGCTTTACCAAACCCTTCTTACTACCTGGTTGTCGATAAGGAAAATTACTTGAGAAAAACGACTTTGTCACTGAAGTGGTTCAGTAGCTTCATATCTGTCATTAGGCCTGAGCCCCCTCAGGTCGGACAGAAGAGGTGTCTCAGGAGACGGCTTCCGGCAGTGGTAATTGGCTGCTGCAGGGGAGCGTGTCCTCACACACGTAGTCCAGGGAACTGACCACATACTCCTGATGTGTCTCTGTTCAGACCTCAGGTGTCCTGTGCGTGACATCTGGGCTCTTCTTTAGGTAACACATGTTTTGTAAGGCTTGAGGGGAGGACTACAAGGAATAATAAGAATTGCTAAA
Organism: Lyroderma lyra; assembly: GCA_004026885.1. NCBI lineage: Eukaryota > Metazoa > Chordata > Mammalia > Chiroptera > Megadermatidae > Lyroderma > Lyroderma lyra. Next base: position 89,385 of record PVJL010002787.1, read on the forward strand.
ACTTGCATTGTATTTAAATACAGTCATAGCCATACGAGAAATATTTTCATTGTTTTCATAGTTATTACAAATTAATGTTCCATAGGAAAGTTTATGCAGGTAAGCAGAAATGCCAAGTATACTTTTGGGTGCTGTGTGAAAAGGAATATTTTCTTACATAATTCTTTTTGTGCATCTCTTGGAAAGATAAAATGAGTCATTAGAAATAACTTAATAAAATACGAAGGAAATGTCAACAGGGAACAGATATTTCCAATACTTACTATTTTCCTCAAAGCTCTGCTGGTCTTGCAGAAATGCTTTTCAAACCTGCTCAGTATTTGCTTTCCAAAAGTGCAGGGAGACAGTGGTGAATCCCCTGGTACGCAGCCGGGACTGCCAGTGGTGTCTCCAGTGCAGCCGAGCCCCCGCGGCTGCCATTGGAAAGGCGGCGCGACGCTGCTCTTCTTCGGTAGCCCGGAGAGGGGCCGCCGGGGCCTTCACTCATGGCACGGGCCCTGAGCCTGTGCACTGTGCGTGGTGGACGGGGTGTCCCGTCACTTCTCCTGGAGGCCGGCTACCCGGGCCTCACTTAGGTGACTCTGGGTCCTTCCCTGCAGTGTTTCATACAGAGGCCGAGTGACTTCCTTCTGCTTTTCCCTCTGTTTACCTTTCTCACATTTGCTAATAAACAGCTAATAGCTTGATTTAACAAACTTCACGTTTTTTTAATGGCTATTACTTTGACAGTTTTAAAGAACCATTCTAAAGCAAAAGCTACCACTGAGAATATACATTTTTACCTCTCCATTAAGATGTTTTATTTCCAAAAAGTCCTGTTTAGGGAAAGAAATAAAAAGCACAGCCATAAACATAAGGCAGTGTTAAGGAATCCTTCCACATGTAGAGGTGATCTTTCTTTGAGATTGAAGGGAAAATGTTAATGTTGGATGCTACAGAAGTAATTCTGGGTGTGAAGAGTTGAGTTGGAAGGTGAGGTGGGCTTCCCATAGAGCAGCGGTTCTCAGCCTGTGGGTCGCGACCCCTTGGAACCACATTAAAGGGTGCGGTGTGAGGAAGGTTGCGAGCCACTGCCGTAGAGGAAGCCTCAGGCGGGGGCCTCCCCACGCTCTGAACAGCACTCACGTGCGGTCGCGGTCCCACTCACGTGCCCGTCGTCACAGCCAGTTCGTTCCGGCACACTTCCTGCCTTCAGAAACTGAAGAAATAATGGCAGTTTTCGTTTTCTTCCCCATCCACAAGTTTTAGCCTTCTAGGTCATGATTCACCTGGTCCTACAGTTTCAGTTTATCCTCATATTTTATTCAGTCTCTTCATGACTTCATTGCGTTCTGATATCCTTGAGTACAGAAATTTTTTTTTTTTTTTTAAGTGAGGAGAAGACCTAAAAGTCATAGGTCATCACAGTTTTGTTCTTTCTTGGGGAAAATTATGTGATGTGTCAAGTCAAGGAATCAAGTTAGATGAAGACCGAATTTCATGTGGGTACAGGAGTATGCAGCAGGCCTGACACGGATCTAAACAAGGGACTTTCCTTAATGAAGAACCAGAGACCTTTATCTCTGTCTCACCCTTGGGGTGTGGGTACATGGTATGTAGCGTCAGACAGTGATGTTGCCTGCTGAGTGACGGGCACACATGAAAAAGACTCACCTGTATTTTCTGGAGCAGCTCACTGCGAGTCTTTGTTTAAAAGAGAGATTGTTGGGGCCACACTCTGAAGATGACAATTGAACAGGTCTCGTTGAGGCCCCAGAAATCAGCTTCTGTTTACAAGTACTCGGGGAGGGAGCGTGGGAAATACCCAACCCTCTGGTTCCCCTCTGAGAAGCGTTTTCCTGCAGGAGGGCCGTGTTTCGGACAGTCACAGAACGTTACGCGCTCAATGAATACCCTGCTTGCTAAGAGCATCGTTTGTCCTTCGTAGCTGTGCGCCGTCACTCACTCAGTCCCTCTCTCCTTGTACAGAGAAATCTCACGGAATACTTCGTGGCCGTGGACGTGAACAGCATGCTGCAGCTCTACGCCAGCATGCTGCATGAGAGACGCGTCATTGTCACCTGCAGCAAGCTGAGTACTGTAAGTGCCTCACACCTCTGCCCGCGGGTGGGCTGCATTGAGCGCGTCACAAAGAGACCCTCGGCCCTGCAGGTTTAGAAATGCTCTCTGTGTGCTCAGAAGACAATGTCTGCATTTCTGATACATGGGTTTCATCTGGCTCTTCAAGTACAAAAGTCTGATTTATGGAAGGCCTCCTCGGACGCATTAAGGCAGGTTAATTATTTTTTCTTATCAGGAGATGAGAGTTTTTTTTTCCTTTTTTCTTTTTAACTCTCTGGAGTTCATTGTAGTGCCTTCTACCATATAAAGAATTCTTAAGGGCTATTATGGGGTCTTTATTATTCACTTGTGGCTTTTTCCATTGGAACTGCTTGAAAGAAATCGAGGGCCCGTGATAATAGAGCTCCTCTAACCTGGTAATAGGTAGATGCATCTTTGTTGCCAAGTAGTGGTTAGGGAGTTGATTCTATAGTAGTTCTGATTTGGAGCCGCTCTTCACACCGATAATAACTTAAAGTCTAAGTAGCGTATTTTATTAATCACAGGTTTTATGCCACTCACTCAGATGTTCCTTTGGAAGGCTCATTGCCATGGTGAAGACAGTGAGAATCGGAGTTTACTTGAGTCATAGATAAATATTCAAATTATTTAGCTAGATTTCCTGATTTTTTTCTACTTTAAAAATTTTTAAACTTTTGATTTACTTTAAAATTTTAAATATAAATTAAAATCTGGCCTAGAATACTGTATCTGATATTTACCAAAAACCATTATTCCATACCACATGAATTTGGTTTCTTACGTTTTTGGCTAATTGATAAAAGTAAGGTGACATTGTTTACGTCTCATTCTCCCATAGCAGAAATAAGAACCTCTTTCTATCAAACTGCAGGGTGTTAGAGTAGGAGTTCCGGGATTTTTCTGGGATAGCTCGTTAGGATTTAATGATGAGAAAGGGGTTTTCAGAGAGGTTAACCGGCCACCCCAAGGCCAGAGAGCTAATTGGAGGCAGGTAATGTGAAGCAGGGGCTCCTGGTTCCAACTCTGGGTTATTTTCATTACTCTACAATGGAAGAAATACAATTTTGAGATTTTGAATTACAATATTGGCATGCCCACTTTTCCAAAAAAAATTCAAACTGTATTATTTTACATATTGAAAAATACGTCTTATGCATTTAAGGGGTCAGTGTGGAGAAATGATGTAGTTCTGTCAGAGAGTAAATTGTGGTCAGCAACACAGGCCGTTATTTGCATTTTCTTAAAGTGATACTGAGGAATTCAATCCAAATCACGCAGCACTCTATAAATGTGCTTCTCTGCTCTGTTTAACTTAATATTGAGGTGAAGCCTTCTTTCTCCTTCCTCTTCTCTTCCCCCTCTTTGTTTTTTAAACATTATAAAGAATATTTCTGTATGGCTTTTGTCTTGAAGGTTAAAACGATTGTAGGAACTAGGTTCTCATCAAGATTGATTTATGGGAAAAAATATTTATTGTATACTTACGTGGTTGGCACTTTCCAGGCTAAGGGTTCAACAGTAAGCGAAGTACAGATCGCTGGGATTTAATGGATGAAATGGGTGAAGAAATGAATGACTAAACAGCTTGTCTGTCACGTGATCCTGTGTCCCAAGGGGTAAGCGGAGGGTGTGCAGGCTAGCAGGTGGGGGCAGGTTTCGGTTTTAGGCTGGATGCTCCTGGAAATCTCTCTCAGGGTGGTATTTGAGGAGAGAGATCTGAGACAGGTGGGAGCGAGCTATGTGAATGCACTTAGGAAAACAAACAAATCTGAGGATCTCTTTTGTCAAGTATTGGTGTCTCTCTTTGTCATAATTTATAAACACCCCTTAATGATTGGGTCACCTCTCTTTGACTCAGTTTCTTCACATGTGAACTGAAACAGTGGTGTAATTAGTAGTCTCAGCCTCATGGAGTTGCTTCAAGACTAAGGATGGATATACACACACACACACACACACACACACACACACACACACACATATGTACCTACGTCCACATTGAATATACATACATTCAAAGTGATTACAGTTCTATCTGAATGAGCCTGAATGATTCTTCAGTGGTTATTAGCTATAATTTTATAGAATACTAGATCTGCAATCTGGAGTGAAAAATTAACATGCCTGCCCTTCATTTGAATTATAAAGAAATAATTTTAATAAAGGTTGGGTACTATTCAGAGCGTTGTTTCCTGTGTTTGAGGCAAACTTAATACCAGTTGTTTGTGACAGTTCAGGAACACTCGGTGACATCACCTCTAAGTTAGCAGCTTTGTTTTGCTTTCCTCTCTGGGGCGGTAGGACTGACAACAGAAACATACATCAAGTTCACTCTCATGGCCTCCTCACCCTTCTTATGTGGGGGAAGCTGCTTTACTTGAATCTATCTTGAAAAATTCATGTGTATGTATATCTGCTATAAATCCCATGCATAGTAACAGAGAAGGTCAGAGACTAGTACAGAGCATAAATTAGACATGAACTACTTTTTAGAAAGCCTTTAATGAAACCTCTGAAACATCCAAGGAAGGAATAGTTTAGGTGTTGTGAATTGACTTGCTTTTAAGCATTTTACATTCTTATTTTATACACTGTAAAGGCTATAATGTACTTTGCATTGATGTAAGAAATTGCTTTACCCATTTTTAAAATCTATAGCCAAAATTTTAAATATTGGAAGAACACACATAAATTAAGGTGCATTCACATTCATTACTTGGTTGTAGTTTAGGACTTTTATTTGGGTCTACTCTTTGACAGTCATGGTTTTATGAGACCCCTTTTTGCTTGCTTGGGGCGAGTGGTGACAGTGCTGGTGGAGAACCCGCTAACCTGAGGGGTAGGGTCTGTCTCTTTAGGTACTCTTTGGTGTTGAAATTATAATTTGTAATTATCTTTAGAGAGAGAAACTTTAAAATAAAAATAATTAGTTTTGAGATATGTTAGCAAAAATTAATTAAGAGTGTTATGTTTTTAAATATTTAAGGCATTTTCCTCCTGTCTATTAAAGTGTGGTCTTTTGCTGGGACCCATTATACTTTTACGTGTTTGAATTTAAGGAATTGGGACATAAGCATCTTGTGTTTATTCTATTGATACACACATTATCAAGTTCACACAGTGGGGCGGGGGGTGGTCCTTGTAGTCCTGGAGAAGAGCACTGATTATACCCACGCTGTGGACAGGCCCAAGGTATGTAAGCCCCACCTGCATCTCCAGTGGACTCCTAGAGCATCACGGAGTCTTACATACTCGAAACAAAGAAATAAATCATGATGTTACAAGAGTGTATCAGTTGACTTATGGCTGTTTTGTGACCAGAGGTAGGGAAGATTGCTGTGTAAAGTCATGTCACTGGTTCTCAAGTCAGCCAGGCGTGAAGTCTTGTCACATGCCTCTGTAATTGTACCTCACAGACTTTCTCTAACTAGTCAGCTGGGGCCGGCTGGCCGGCGTCTGACAGGCGCGTCCTCATCATCCTGTCACCAGTATGTTAACTAGAGAGTGTCTCTGTGGCCTGCAGAGGCAGGTGGAGGAGACGCTCCTCCTTAAGGCAGATGTCTAAATGTTAGCTACTATTTTGGCCAATGTGTAGTGGGTAAATATCACCCTCTGGAAGTCTCTAAGTACATTAGTTACAGAGATTTGGTTGTGTAATGCATGTTCTTCCTGGCATACTTAGAGCCAGCAATATGCTGTGAGTGCTGGAATTGTGTTAATAAACTGTAATTTCTTCCTTTGTGATAGCTGCCCCCAGGCGTTTAAGCATATGCTTTTCTCTCCTCCTCTCATTAAATCCACCAAGGGCATATGCAAAAAGAAATCTGTGTGATCCCTGGAAAATCAGCTATTAAAATGCAGATTTTATAGATTCAGTGAGACTGAAGGGGAAGTCCGAGGGTTTTAAACCCTCCGTCTGGGTTTTACACCTTCTGATTTGTCTCTTAACGGGGCCACCTGTATCCGTGTTTAATCTGCAACCCGAAGCCCAGAGCATCTTCCTGGAGATGGCGAACTGAGCAGTTGGTGAGAGAACAAAGATCACTCAGGCCTGCTTCCTAGCTGAGATTATTGAAGCGTTTTTTACAGCTACAGAGAGTGGTGCAGTTAAAAATCGTAATCAGCGCCTCAGAGGCAGAGATTCCAGGAACACTGCTGAGATTTTTAATTCTTCCCCAAGCCCGTAGCAACCAGTTATGTCAGCTGAGACTAGATGATGATTCCACGGGCTGGAGGATGAGCCGGAGGATGCAGTGCTGCTCTCTGCCGTTGGGTGCTAAGGGACTGGGACTGGGGTGTGGGAGTGGGACTGTTGAGGTCACCACCTAGCACTTTGCTGGGAGATGTGTATGGAGGTTCTTTGGAGGAAACTTCAAAGGTGGGAACAGTGGAGGTATTTGTGTCTTCCAGCCCTTGTGGTGACGAGAGCTCTGTTTTTTGTAGAAACAAGCATATGTTTCTACTTTATGGTTTAGTTCTTTGTCTTCTAAAAGTAAACAACATTTTTGATATAACAACTATGGAGTTATGTCAGGGGTCTATTAATTGTCACCCACTAGGCTCTACAAGCTCTGTTCCCATACCTGCTCTGATCCTCACAAAATGACCTCAGTTGACTTTGGTTTACATGACTGACTTTGGTGCTGTTAGTGATTACCAGTGTTTGTTTCCCTAGTAAAAGTACTATTAAGAGCAGTATATTTTTAAGTGGACCTTAGATAATTATATGTTTTTACACAGTACAGTTTCTTAAAACTTTTCAGTTAGGCAAGTTGGTTGGTTGGTTGGTTGGTTGGTTTCTGATGAGCTTTCATAGGTTACATACTACACTTCAACTCACTGTGGGTGTCACGGGCACCACGTCCTGAATGGAACTCACAGTCTCTGCATAGTCTCCTTGTCCTATTGCAGGGCTCCCTGGACTCCTGGCCTCTCCCTCTCACCTGTCTTCCCCACCTGAGTCCTGTAGGTGCTACCTCCTTAACTCTTTCTTCTCTGACCCCTATGCTCCCTTCCAGCTACACACTGTCTTAGTCCACATGGCTCTCACCCCACAGATGGTGTGATCCTGTGTGCTGGATGCCAGGGCACATGATGGTGACACGTGTCACCTTAGTCCACAGTGACAGGAGTCACCGCAGCCCACAGTGACAGGGTGCATAACCACCCTTCTGAGCACTTTCTTCAGGTTAATTGACTTGTGCCTTCCTCTGCAGCCAGGGCAGTTGTTACCCGCTCTGGCCAGGTGAGGAGGAGACGTTGAGACTCAGGTGTAAGTTATCAAGCCCACAGAACCAGGAAGTGGCTCACCCGGTATCCACAATGCTACCTTGTGCGGTGACTGTCTCATAAAGCCAGGTGTGTCTGCGTCCGGACCCCACCCCGGAAGACCTTCCCATCACCATCCTGAAGTGACTGCTCCCCCTTGTCCTGGCGAGTCTCGTGGGTGACCCTCCTAACCTCTCCTGTCCCTTCCTCCCATCTTTAATACTGACAGTGCTACGCATAGCTTCAGTTCGGACCTGCAGTTCATCCTCTCTCTTCCTTCTTACAGTCTCTCAGTCCTTCAGAATCAAAAACATCTATCGGCGATGACTCACTGCCTGTAGAACTCCTGAATCCGCATTACAAGCTGTTCATTACCAGGCCCCCAACTGTTCTTCCTAATTTTTCCAACAATTTACCTCTGTGCTCAGAACTCCTCAGGGCAGAGATCACCTGTATCCAGAAAGTTGCCAAATCTTGTAGAGCTTCTTGCTTTCCTGGTAGGTCCTGATTAGCAAAGGTGACACTGTGAAGTGCTGGCCATTGTAGGAACCTGTGGCGCTCTTTATCACCGTGAAGTCGTCGTCCGAGAACCCAATCAAATAGGTAGATCCCGTGGTGCCTCATTAGAGATCAGTCACCACTGCCTTAGGGGTTGACCACTGGGGGCTCAGGGAACATACCTGGATGTACAGCATTTGCTGTGTGTGCCCAGTAAAGTGAGTGACCCTCACTGTAATCCCTCATCCTAAAAATATATTTTCTTCTTGTTACACTATTATTTATTTTTCTCAACAGTAAAAAAGGAACACTTCTCTTTATTTTTTTAAGGGTTTAAATAAGCTGTTTTAAAAGTCATCTATATAAAGGTGGAGAAGCTGAGTAAGTTAGCTTCCTGTCAGAAGTACACACGAGAGCTGTCTGGAAGAAGCCCAGCCCTAGCTGCCTCTGTGTCTCCCAGTGTGTGGCTGGACACTTTCCGGGCAGCCCTCGTGAACTTGGAGTGCCTCAGGTCACACTGAATGTCGGGAGTTCCCACAGCTTCGCAGCTGCCCAGTTTACAGCCCGGGCAAGCCCCAGAGCTCTTGGAGTCTTGGACGCGTGTCCTTCCATTCAGATGTGTCAGAGGAACACGTCCGGCTCTGTGATTGCTAAGTGGAAGCATTTGAATGCCTCCTAGTGGCATATTGTATGTCCTAATTAAGGAATCTTAAAAATCACATTTACTGAAGGAATACTGTGGATAAACTGCTAACGCTTGTTAAGTATGAAGTTCTAAATCCCTTTAATGGTAGTGTTGTTCATGGGATCAGAATGCTGCTTGCCATGTGAAACTGATTAAAAATCTAACTGGAAAACATGCACGTGATAAGCATGAATATACGTTTAATCAGAATTTTTATGTTCTCGGTTCAGATTAGATTATTTTCATTGATTTGCTTTAGTAGAAAATTTTCACTTAAATATAGATATATGTTGCTATTAAGACTGAATTGTTTTTTTTTTTAATCGCTTCTCGGCCTTTTGGCTAAGATCAAGTGAAGATTGAATTGTTTTGTATATATTTATTTTTAAAAATTAATTCCTATATATGTCATCATTTGTAATTTATATAATAAGTTATATAAATTAAAAATGGTTTATAGAAAGTCTGCAGTTTACTTTCAGGTGATTTTATTTTCAAATTCTGATTTTCAGGTTGCATAAAATGATTTAGTTAGTGATCTTGAAATGAAGACTATAGCAAAACTTTAAAATGATGAAGTCTGATTTAATTATCACTTCAAACAAAAAATGACTTTACACTTGCAGAAGTATCATTTGAAATGTAAAGAATGTAACAGGAAGAATTCTGAGGAGGGGCAGTTGGAGGGAGGGGAACAACGTGATGTCCCTTTGTTAGGCATTAAAAATATTTCATTAACCGCTTGCCGAAACAGAACAATTAGAACGGCCATTGCAGCTGCTGAGGTAGGAGCTCGGACCGCGCTGATCTGCACTGAGCGGCTGGAAGGTGGGATTATGATGTACTGGGCGGCCCGCAGCACAGCTGTCAGGCTTGGGCAGCTCGCCGGTCAATAGTGACATTCCCTGTGTCAGTGGGCACAGTCCCTTGATACCCTAACCCGCGGTTCACACGTTACAGAAGCTCCAACTGTCGACCGCTCCGGTCCCCTGGTGTCGGCCTGCTTCCCGACGCCCCCGCCTGGCTCGTGTTTCCTTCGTTGGCAATTGGCCCTAATGATCTCCCGCAGGAGCGCTCCGCGCGCCTCCTCTCCATGTTTAATCGCGGCCTGTTAATCCGAGCGGTGCGCAGCCTGCGCTGCACACGTTGTCCTTCCCCGTGATTTCCTCCACGACGCTCACCGCAGTTTTCAGGTTCACTTTTATTTACACTCAAAGTTTTGACCCTCAACACTGTATTTTCAGATAACTCTCTGTAGGAGATGCCCAGGAAGCTGTGTATTTTCCAGGGCGGCTTCGGAAACACAAGGCCTGTTACAGGCAGAATCAGTAAAGGTAACACAATGGAGGTCACTGAATACGTGGTTTCTGATCGGCGGTGATCGCTGGGACCTGGAGCACGCCGTGGCGTTTGCAGGGTCAGTGGCACTCACTGGTGTGTCCTTTCCCACGTTTCAGCTAACGGCCTGTCTGCACGGATCGGTGGCCCTGCTGTACCCCATGCACTGGCAGCATGTGTATATCCCCGTGCTCCCCGCGCACCTGCTGGACTACTGCTGGTAAGCGGCCGCTCCTTCCCCCGGGTGTGGGGAGGGCGGGCTGCCCGGGCCTCGACCGCGCGAGCCTGGTGTGCGCGTGTGTGCATGAGGCCTCTGCAGCTCGGCTTGGACACAGGAGCTAACAAGTATGAAATGGTGCTTTTGGGGGAGGGCCCAGAGTTCTTCCCAAAGGGAGCAAAAATTAACTGCTCGGCAAACAGAGGTTCTTTCAGTTTTGTGAGTCCCACGTGCAGTCATCAGATAATCGCGTAGATGGAAACGCGCAGTCTTGGTTGTGGTCAGGAAACCTGCGCAGAATTCATGTCAGTCAGAGCACTCAGAGCTGGTGTGTCAGAACCTGTCTGCAGCCCAGTGTCTGTGAGGACAGGCTTCCCTTTGCCCCCTCCCTGAGTGACATGCCCAGTGCCAGGCCCTAGCACAGGGGTCCCCTGCAATCAAGGGGTTCCCTGCATCTCTGGTTTCCATCAAAGTCTCCGCCTGGAGCCACCAGAAAGCAATGTCACCAAGTGTTGGGAGCAATTCGGAAGAGCTTCCTGATGTTAGAGCTACCAGCGAACTCCCTCGATCCGAATCCCACTCCGCCTCCAGAGCTTGTCTGTCCTCCCCCTGGAGGTGTCTGCACGTAGAGTGACTCGGGACTAGGGCTGGACACACCCGGCAGACCCGGGCCAGCCTGGACCCTGGGGTGGAGGGCCCCCTCAGTGCACAGCCGCCCCCCGCAGCAGCGCTTCCCCCCACCAGTCTGATGAGCTTTCTCTCTACCCCAGCAGGTGCACATCCACACACACAAGGAAGTAATTTGGGGCTTAAGGCATCTGTTTATATCGCAGCTAATCTTTTAGAAAACAAAGCTCGTGTACAGTCAAAGTATTTAACGTTCTCCTGTCATGAAAAGCAGATCACTGGAGTATTTAAGGATTACAGTGACAAAGTTGATGCACAGGGGTTTTCTGTTAAGTCTTTGTGAACCATTGATGGAGATGACAGCACGTGCACTTGGCCGCAGAGTGCTGCCGCCAGTGTCTCGTGTTTGCACAGCTGTAATGTCACTCATGCAGACACTGCAGTGAGCTAGGTCCCGTGACCTTCCACTGCCGTGCCGCCCCATGAGCCCTGGGGAGGAGGGGCCGTTTGGCAGGACACGGAGGGCGTGCAGTTCACTTGTATCGTGCGGTGCCACACTGGGCTCATAGGAGGGCCGGATCTGGAAACAGGCCTGCGGGTCTTCATTGCAGAGTTCTTTCCTCTGGCCGACCACCTGGCACGCAGTACGCGGCCCGGGCTCCTCGCAGGCAGTGGCGGCAGTGTGCTCACGTTGGCATCAGCAGGAGGTCTGCACAGTGCTCAGTAATTAAAATGCACTTATCAAAAATAGTTCTTTAGGAAAGTATTTGAAAATACGTTGGAATATGGTTTTAAAAATATATGTCAAGCACGGACACTTATAAATATGAGGTTTAGAATGATATTTGATCATATATATTGTTGGTGCCATTTTAACTTTCTATTAAAATATTCTGTGATTCCACATCTAAGGCTTCCTGAAACACGATCACTTCCAAACTGCTCTGTGACTGGAGTTCGGTGCTGACTCTTTCCTGATAGTTCTAACCCTGCTGTCAGGGCCTGCCTCTGCTCCTGCCGTGTCACGAAGGAGACTCACTTCGTGCTCAGTTCCCGGGGTTTGCGTACTGGCACCGAAGCTCCGCAGGAGCCTTTAGGACAAGTTCTCACAGCCCCGAGCTGGGCACGTCACTGGCCCAGAGCGCACAGCAGCGAGTGTCCAAACTCCTGCTGAACGTCGGGTCACAGTGACCAGTCAGCTTCTGTCAGAGGAATTGAGCAGGGCAGTGGAACTTTTTTTTTGAAATTGCCATCTAAGACTCTAGGTCTCTTCCATCGTCAGAAAATTCTATGCAGCAAATTCTTTCCGGGGAAAATGGCTTTCTTCTCTTCGTTTGCATCCTTGCAAATGATTCTAGAATCAAAACATACAGAAGGAAGAAAAATACTAGTCACCCCTTCAATATCATGGTTTTTAAGTAAAGAAGATTTGAGATTCGACTTCAAAATTAGCACCAGGAAGGTTGATAGAGGCGGAAGTGTATCTGCCAGGCTTCCCAGCGATTGGAACTTTCCAGACCCTGAGGGTGTCCCAGCTCCCAAAAGGATTTGTATTTTTGCACTTGGAGTCTAGTGTGGCGCAGGCCGCGGAGAGCCACGGTGCCATCTGGTGACCGTGGGTGAGCATTGCATTGTGGTCCACTGTTAAAAGCTAGCGAATGTGTTGGCTCGTCCATTCATTCACCCTCCGTTTGTACACTGAACATTTGGTGAACACCTGTCTGCCAGGACGCGAGTACGCAGTGGAAGGAGTGAGACTTGGCTCCTGTCCTTGCAGGATCCCGGGATAGCAAGAAATTCACACATGCACATGCACACACCTGAATGCACACACGTGGACGCACAGAGTAGCACCCCAGTACTGTGAGGTTTATATCACAGGTGTAGAAAAGGACCATGGATGGGGATACCGAGGAAGCAGTGACTCATGGGACCAAGCGACACCATCTGCAGTCCCCCTTAGCCTACCAGGGTGATGGGAAAGTGGGGAGTTCCTGGGTGGCAGTTTCAGTTCTGCAAGGTGATAAGGTCTGGGGACCCACTGCACAACTTTGTGCCTGTAGTTAACGGTCCTGCTGGACAGACCTAAAACTTCGTTAAGTGGGCAGGCCTCCTGTCAGCAGTCCTTACTACAAAAAAAAGAAAAAAAGAAGGAAGAGAAGAAAAGAAAAGAGAAGACACTTTAATGTGGGCCGTCTGTGATGTTGCCAGACTCCCTTAACCTCTGTGCGTCCACACACCTGGGAAGTGGTGAGTCTAGGACCAATAAAATCCCAACCATTCATTACTTATTCCAGAAAGGTTGATTCCCTTTCATTTATGCTGCATATCTGATTCTTCTTTCCATGGAAGGAGAAGATTTAGCTTCTAAGAGAATAGTTTTTTTAAAAAAACAAATGAGAAATTAAGTTGTTTAGACTTCCTTAAGCTAATAGACGGCTAGTGCAGTCAACCCCATGGGTGGTCTCTGTAAGGAAACCTGAAAAGAAAGAAAGCCGATTACATAGTAATTATTTTCGAATGAAGATTAATTGCTATCAAAAGAAGAAGCCATCACCATGTATCCTATCTTTGCAAAATAACTTCATTGGCAGAAAGATCTAGGACAGTTTTGCACACGGATGACAAAACATCTGTGTTGCTGAGGGTGTCTTCCTGACTTAGTAACACCCTGCCCTAATTAGGAGATTTCAGCTAGGTGTGCAAAATTACTGTTTGTGAGATTTGGCTGATTTAGTATTAGGATGTACACAATTCAGTTTTCCTGAGAAAGAACCATTTAATTAAATCGATATTCTGCCAAACATCATAATTATTTTAGGAAATGATGCTCTAAATTCAATAATGTTTGCAGTTCTAACATCTTTATGTTTGGGGTTTTGTTAAGAAATTAGTGAGATAAAAACACCTAGAGATATCCAGAAAAGGTTTCGGTGTCTTTATCATTAGGTTCAGGCATGGGAGTGCGTCACTAAGTTTTTATTCTAGTTTAATAATTTCTATAAATTTATTGTTTATATTTTAAGAGATAACTAGCCTTCATGACTTGTCATCTTAGATGCTTCCATAGGACTTCAGACTTCGGGTTCTAATCTTTTGAGATCTGACCCACTCTGTTCCTCCAACATCTGTAAAATGGATGTAATGATTATCAGTTTTAGCAGGCTTAAATATTTTGATTGACACTCATTTAATTAATGTGCTTTGAAATTTGGGATACCATGGGCTCCCTGCATTATAAATCTTTTGTGTAGGGTCCCCTAACCTGGGCAAATGGGAAGATTGCAGAGTTACCTTAAATAAGTTTATACTACAATATTTTCAGTGTGGGGAGGGCTTGACACATTTCAGACTTCAGGAGCTGCCTACCCCATTTTGTGAACCTGGTTGCAAGAGCCCAGAATAGTTAGTGACACATAGTTTTTGTCTTCCATCAAGTCCCATATGGAATTCCACAGGTGAAACTTGAACTAGGCACCTTCTGTTATTGAAGCAAAAGTGGAGCCGTCCACTCTGGTCCCTCCTGCTTGCTTTCCTGGGCAGAGAACCTGTTAGGTCTGAGGGATGTCAAGGCCTATAAATAGTTCTCAACTTTCCGTCTAGGTATCCAAAATGTTAGATCAGTTCCAGATGGGCTGTTGCATAAAAAAACAGGAGGGCGAAAGCTACAAAAGGCAAAGACAACTGGAAAGGAGAGTCTAGAGCAACGAAGTAATGGACAGGCTAATGAGTAAGACAGGGCCTCCACCATCCTTGTTTCTTTAGGAGCTCTGGATGATTAAGTTAATGGTGAGCCGTCCTCATATATTTGGAACTGTTGGAGGTTACTTTGAACACTGGGTCTGTCGAGGTGCCTGTTAAATTCCAGTTGTTACTGGTTCTCAGTAGCCAAGTGGACTCGGGAGTTGGGACGCTCTGTCCTAATAATGACAGTGACGTTTGGAAAATTTTGCAAAGCTTTTCAGAAAGATGATTATCTCTTTTCTTCAACAGAAAAGGTTTACTTTAGATATGACACCAAGATGTCTGCAGAAGAAACGTCAAAAATTTTTTATGTTTAAATAGCTTTTTGTTTGCTTATCTTCTGTCACCTCTGTAGGCATTGTCCATTCTCATGTTTTCTTGTTAAATAGTATGTTGTTTTAGAAATGTCAAGTTGAATAATTTCCTTCTTGCTTTTAATGAGAAATATTTTTGAAATTACTAGTGAGGCTAATTGCATATGTTAAAAAGTTATTTAATGTTCATATTTTCTGCTAGTGTGTAAGACCCACAAGGAAATATATCCTGTCTATATTGTTTATCATTGGACCCAAGACCCCAGAGCAGGTCTTGGCACCCGGTGTGCTCTAGATATTTTGTGTTCATTTGGTATCATTCTTAAATTTATTTGAAAAAATGTTAATTTATGCAAACAATTTTAATGAAAGTGAAAGTGGGAGAAATATGAATGTATAAAACTTGAAATAAAAGGCAAGGCACCTGGGCAGAAAGATGCGTAGAGCAGAACGATCACAGTAGGGGAGGCACTTGCCTTTCTTTGCATCCCACGTTCCCAAACAGTGCCCTGCACACAGTAGGTCTCAGTGTTTCATCCTGACCTACTCAACACGTTTTGGTGACGTAGCAGGTATGAAATGGTGCTATGTTAAGAAAACCATAGAAATAAGAATCTAATTGGATAAAAATGGTGTACAAAAGAAATGTGAATAAATTTGATGATTATTTTGGATAAATTTGATATAAATGTGGGAAAGATTGAGCTGTGATGGCCTAGACCCTAATATTCTTAATAAATAAAAAAAAGATTTTTTAGGCATTGTGGCTCCCGATTTAATTATGAATGACTTTATGATTCCCTAATTTGAATCTCTTAATGACCTTTAAGTTTAAATTTGAATTTTATATATAGAATAATTTAAAATATCTACTATATGCTCTGTTAGAACTGTGCATTTAATACATTTAATTTTAAGCATACCAGATTAGTTAATAGTGTTTCAGTTTTAATGAACTATATAAATATGTATGTTTTCTTAATTTAGTGCCCCAATGCCATACCTGATTGGAGTCCATTCCAGCCTCATAGAGGTGAGTATCTGTCAGACATGACACAGTAGTAAATTAATTCATGAGAAAGTAGTTGAAACAGTCGTGCTTTGAAAGGTTATCCGTTAACTGGTAGAACGCAGTGACTAGTTTCACATTATACTTATTTGATAATTCTCACAAAGATAACATGGTAGTGATTTCATTTTAATTTATGTACTAAACGACCATCTTCAATGGCATGAAACCTATTAAAATACGTTATAGTTGGTAGAAGTCATATGGTAAGTTTTAAAGACTAAAAACTTCAGTCCTTGGTGAACCACTTCCTTTGTGGTACTTGGCTCTTTTGTGTCTATTTCTTTTTCAGAACTGTATTTTGAAAGTCAGAATTTATGTAATTAGAAGTCATAAACAGAAAATGTTTTTATTTTGCAAATGTAATTATGATCCAATTTATCAATGTGCTTTTTCAAAGATGAAATTTTAATACACTGATTGTGAAATTCTTAATTAATTAGAATATAGCTCAAATTTTTTTTTAAATTTTTAGTCCTGTTTGGGACTTAAAGTGTGATTTTTTTCACTGTCATCACCTCATTCCCAAAATGATTTTTTCACTGAAGTCATCTCTACAGTACATAAAACACCTTGAACTTTAAACATCTTGAACTTGAAATCAGTGAGATTTCCCGAGAGGACTTCTCATAAGCTTAGCATCTAATGAAATGAGCTAGAGACTTGGATCCAAACCGCAGACGCAGGTCTGCTGCATGGCATCCTTCCGCTGGCTGGTCCTCACTTGCATTCAGGTACATTACTTTGCTGGTGGGGCACTTGGTACTTTCACGCGTTTTCTAACGAGCAGCCTGAGTTAGACCCAATCTTCTTACTGGTCGCTGTCACTGTATACACCATCAGTGCTCACTTTGTTGGTCAAGGGACATCCCATTGACACTTGTAAACTGAGGCTCCCCTTGGAGAGAGCAATGGTCCTCTAGGAGCACTGACTTAGGGGATTCTACATGTGCTCAGGTTTGGGCCATTCTGTTCTTACTGAAAACTGCAAGCACAGCATTTTTATTTGTTTAACCTTTACTAAAGAGTACATTTTAGTGACTCTCTTTAGGAGGTTTAATTTGATTTTAATATTGAAGTCTGGATTGGATACCCTATGACTGTATTTTGTTAATTTTTAGAAATCTTGCTTTTATGTGCCAACGAACTTACAGTGAAAGGACAAATGGTATGAAATAGCACATAGATGAATAGGTATTTAATCTGTTACGAGGTTGTAGTCAGTGTGACTGACATTTAGTCATCGTAGTTTGTGCAAAATCTGACCATGTTTGGTAGATTTCAAAAAAGTCGTCAAATTTTATTTTGATATTTGTACATATGTCTTTCCTTATTTAATGTCTCTAATAGAATACATAAATTTTGCAATATATTTATTTATAAAGATGGAAAATGCTTAAAAGTTTTTGATTGTGCTTGTTATGTTGTCTTTTTGTAGAATGATTCTATATCAACTTTTGAAACTTATGATTCAGCTTTTCCAAAATATTGTAGGATGGGGTATATGTTTTAAATATTCAATTAAATTTATCGCATTTACTGGACACCTGTAGAAAAAATTAGTACTTATTTTTGAGGAGCAAATTTAAACATTATTTACTCCTTAAAGTATTGTCTTAGGAAATAGTCCTTTCTGACCTTAAATTGGCTCCTGTCATTAAGGGAGAGTGTTTAAACTTTAGAACCATGGTTAGATTGGCTGGAATCCCTGGTCCTTAGATACCTTGAACTTATGGAACTGTCTTAATCGTCAGCTTTATTTGGTTTAATAGTGAATGAGAAAGTATAATAGGAACTTCAGGAATGTCTTTAAAGTAGTTGGGTACCATTTACTAACTCTCTCCTTAATCTGGTTACACGATGGTACACATCCTGTAATTCCATTCTTACAATGTCATTATTAGGCAGACGCTTTTTTACTAAAATCTTTATCTTTCGTGCTTTTTAAATTTTATATAAATGGTATTATAATTAAAATGTAGCTATAGTTATTTACATATTTTATATGTGAGACTGAACTGAGTAAATTTTTACATTTTGTTTGGCTGCAAATTAATTTTTTTAAAAAAGAATTAAAATATCCTATTATCTTCTCAACAGAGAGTTTCAACACATTTTACCAGTTTATGAAGACTTCTAAACGTAATTGTTCGAAGACATGAAATTAATGTCCTTTTGAATCTTTCTTTTACTTATTTTTATGTAATCATGAGTGAAAAATGGCTGGCAATCTCTTTTTAAAATGTAAATTTGCTTCTAAAGTAATGATAAGGACATTGTGTTCTCCCTGAAAAGTAGACTTTTGGGATGAACTCAAAGCTAAGGCCTGTGCTTGATTAGGGATAAATTAGTGGAGCCTGCAAATATGAGGGTCATAATAATTATTTCAATACACAAAGGATTCTAAATAAAATACCAGCCCACTGTCCTGAGGTCATGTGATTGCTGCTGCACGTGGTCTCCTTGCATTAACATTCGTGCTGGCGCCAGTGGCCCTGCTGCTCGTAGGGCGTGGCAAAGACACCCCATGGTCAGTACCTTCCTGCTGGCCTCATCGGACTTTGGCCTGACGGGATTTTCTTTCTTTTAAAGAGAAGGCCAGTTCTCTTTTCACATTTCCTTACTCTTTCCCCATCTGAATTTTATGATATAAAAAATATGAGAGGGAGACAGAAAGAGAGAGAGAGAGAACATTTTATATGCCATGTTACTTTCCACTTATATTTAGAAAAAAAAAATAACCAAAACCTGGTTTGAAGAGAAAACATAAGTGAAACACTGACATTAATCCAAAATTTAAAAAAGGTTTACATAACAGTATCTTTTTAAAATATAAAATTGTTCTCATATTGGTGGTCTCAGTGTATTGGCTTTTTGAAATGAATATTTTCCATTTTTCAGTGGTTCCTTGAACAAAATGAAATATTCACCTGTATCAGAGCTTTTAAAACTCAGAGCACCTTTGAAAAAAGTATAAATCTCATATTAATAATGATTTCCTTAATTCAGAGTTTATTGTCACTGTTATCACAAAACATTTTGGGGTCACATAGCCATTATTCTAAGCTATTTAGGAGAACTCTTTTTATCCTATAACAAGATACATCAGGTTTCTGTATTAACTTTACAGCTTCTGTTAAAAGGACACCTTAGACCTGAAGATGGCAATCAAAATTATGACAGAGTTTTCCCACAAAAAAATGCCATTAATATAAATACACTTTGATTATAAAATATTTTTGTAGTTATGCTGTAATTTATAGGTAACCATATATTTGCATATGTAAACCTTGTTTATATATGTACACACATGGAAAGGAAAGGAAATGAATTTATTTATAAATGTTTTTGCAAAAGTATCACTATTATAAATAGTTTTCTGTTAATTTCTGAGAAACAACCATGTTCTGAGTTTTACTTTAGAATTATGAAGTCTTTCACAAGACAGGATTTCAGAATCGTGTGTCCCACGGAGAATCCATATTCCTCATAGACATTGTGTAGCTTTCCTGACACGTAACAATTCCCTACTGAAGTCCACCATTTCCCTAGCAAATTTAAATTCTACCTAGTATTGCAGAGATTTGAAATTCTAAATGAATCAAAAAATGTTAGTCTTGACCAACTTAAAACAAAAAAAACATTGCTTTGGCTGATTTAAAATGTAAGGTATTTAATAATTCTCAAAACTGGCTATTAACCTAGAATGTCACTTTTAAAAATAGTTCTCCAAAATTAACTGACCTCCTGCCGGCTGACCTATCCAATTATGGAATCCTATGTTGATAGATATATTCATTAATGAGCACCTTATTTACATAAAATAACACTATTTGCTGTTTTTAAAATGAAACTAATTGAATTGCATGATTTAAGTACATATTATTTCAATTAGAAAAATAAACAGTATTTCCTTTCTTTGAGGATGAAATATTTGATGAAATTCTAATTCACTGTCATTTGTCCACATTTTGAGATAATTTGACCAGTTGACTAAGCTGTCAAACAAATAAGATAAATAAGTCAAACTGTTAATCTGACAGGTTATTAAATTTGATCTTTTATGTTGAAATTCATGTGACAAATATCACTAACAATAAATTTCATATTACTGTCCTGTCATTTTTTTCAGTTTTTAGTCCTCATCCATAAACTCACACCAAATTGAAGTAGAAATATAGAGAAAATATTTATTGATTTAAACTTCAGTTTATGTTAGCCCTGTGTTATGATTTATGCTAAAAATAGGTAGAAAATTGGATACAAGTTTCTGTATCATAAGATTGAAATTCAGTTGATAAAATTTAATGGATATAAGTTTTTACAGTTCAATGTAGCTGTGCCTATTTTGTCTTTGTTGTGATCATCTCTTCGGTAGTTAAATTATGTTGCATATCTCCAAACTAAATCAGTATGTCTAGATGAACATACCTTGTATATTAAGCATTTTTTACCCAGTGTTTTTGAATGGTTGTGTACAAAGTTTTTCTCATAAGGCAAAGTTGTTTATATTCTTTCATAATGTAGGATTTTCCTTTTTATTTTTCCCAATTAAGATAATTTTCTTTACATTTCTAAGCTCATTAGATTTTGGAAGGAAAATATACTAAGATGTTATTTATAATTGTGTTTTTTAAACAGAGAGTGAAAAATAAATCATTGGAGGATGTGGTTATGTTAAATGTTGACACAAACACTTTAGAATCACCATTTAATGACTTGAACAACCTACCGAGTGATGTGGTAAGTCTGAGGCTATTTTGTGGTGAACATATATGTATATATGTATTCTTTTCTCCTGAACCCTTGAATTACCAAGAGCTATTTCTTCCACTTTTTAAAAAATCTGACATAAAGGGGCTGAGCGTGTGCATGGGGGTGTGTGTGAGAGGAATGAGTGTAGATTCCTCATTTAAGGTTTCTACCTTTTGGCAGTGGTGGAGATGCTAAATGGAACATCACATTCCTGATTGTAAAAGTAGGCTCATAATTAAAAAGCTCGGTGCATTCATTAGGCCGAGGTTCTTCAGGCATACGTCTCTCCGTCTCATCTTAATCATTAGATTACAAAGTAGGCATTGCTGTCTGCCTGGTGGCGCGTCGTGCAAAAGGAGAGGTTTTGAAGGGAGGAGAGGAAGGGGGCCAATTACCGGCCGCTTCCCTGCCACCTGCCAGCGCGTCTCCTTTTAATTAAGGGCCTGATGGCGCTGGTCAATACAGTAAGAAATGCTGGTACAGTTGGGGTCAGAAAATTCCGGCTTTGATCTCCCTCAACTTTCTGAAACATTTATTTGTTTTCTCTAAATTATTTCAGTTTTATTTTTAATCTTTTCTATCCTGCTGAGGACCGCAAGAATGAAAAGCTATTAATACGCGGTTTGTCATTTGCTTTGGCAGAGCAGGGACTGCTTACTTATAATTCTATTTGTAAATTAAACTGCAAACCCGGTTTGTCATAAAAGACATCTGATCCTTTTGAAATGACGAAAACTGTCTTTTGTCTGTAAAGGCTGATAAATTAAGTGCCAGTTCTCTCCTGGTCTTTGATCTTGCAGAGGGTGTGTGTGTGTGTGTGTGTGTGTGTGTGTGTGTGTCCGTCCGTGAGCGCGCGTGCATGCGTGTGTGTGTGTGTGTCTGCAGCTCATAATAGGATGGATTCTGTATTTCATGTTAGATAGTCGCCAAAAGTGAATTTCTGGGCCGTCGTATTCCTTTAGAACAGTGAGAAAATGCACGCTAGTATTATTTGCATATATATTTCAATGGTTGTTTAAAAATATCTTTATAATCTAAGTTAAAATAACTCTCCTTTAAAAAATCAGTTTTTTCAGGGATATTAAAATTTGGGAATAAAAAATACCTTCAGAATATATTTTCTGTAATAGTACAGGTACTTTGAAATCATTATTGGAGAGTTTGAAAAATTGAATTTAAAAATCTCAAACAAAAAGGATAGTACTACTAACTTTGATTGTTTTTATGGCTAGCGAGAGGAAAAATATGATTCTAAAGTCAAAATCAGGTTATTTATCCCATAAATAATCTAAAATACTTGCTGACCTTGAAGCAAATGAAATTGAACTACTTTATCTTCTTATAGTAAAAATTAATGCTACGTACAAACAAATCCAAACCCAGGCCTGTGAGGAATTATATTATCTTCTTAGTTCATTATAGCCAGATTGCCTCATTATAAAAATTTTGCAGAAGCTGCTATATAAATGGATAGAGTTATTCATTTAGAAATCCATCAAGGTGTCCTTCATTGGGTAGAGAAGTAATTATGAAAATAAAGTTCCAACTTTTAAGAATATTTTCCTTCTGTGCATGTATTTCCTACTGTTAATGCCCTGAGGAAAAAGTGTTGTTTATTTAAAAAAAAAAAGAAGGAGAAAGGGAAAGAAATCAGCCTTTTGTGTCATACTAAAATATTTATAGTCAGCTTTAATGATAGCTCATTCTTTCTTTGAGAAAAATCTTTAATAGTAATTGTTTTGATGGGTGACTCTTTTCTAATTAAGAAGTACTGCTTTCCTAGTAGAATTAGTTTTATATTAAAACATTTATTTAAATATATGAAGAAGTTTAGCAGTTATTCACAAAATGTAAAAGCTTAAAAATATAAAATGACAAGAAGGACCATCTTAGAAGCAACCGTTAACTAGACATAACTGAAATTGTAAAAAATATTCATAAAAAGGGACACTGCAAGGTGGTACAGATGCAGTTACATGGATACTTGGGATTGAGGACCACAGACTTACAAACTTGAAAAATGAGTACATTGAAATGGCTCTGAGGAGGAGGTGGGGCTGGTTACTGAAAGTGTGGGATGGTTTACGTTGCAGTCATCTTCTTAAAAATACTTCAGGTGAGTGTTTAACCATCTCTGACAAACTTAGCTTTATCATTGAATTTCCAAAAAGCTATCTCTCACAGTTCTTAAGAAACATGATAAAGTGTCACATCACACTTTCTATAATTAAAATGTTTTAGATGAGGCATGTTAAAATCACAGATGCTCTTCCTGAAATTTTTTGTGTGGTTTGAATTAATAAAACATACTTGAAGCCTGAAAAATGCTACTATTGGTATTGTTTGGTTATTTCATAAATTAACTGATATTTAAATGAGGGCCTTTAAAAATCCTTCCCCGAAGCATTTAAATTCTGCGCAGAGGCCTGATGCCTCTCTGGGCATGTGCACTCTATTACTGTGTCAGCCTGACCAGTGGTCTTGGCTGTTCCAAGGTCAATGGTCACAGTTGTCCTGAATTACGAGTCTTTTTTCCTGTGGACCCTCTGCTGCGTTGCATGCTGTAATCTTCTTAATGGCTTCATTCCAATATTCACACATAATATCTTAGATTTATGGACTGTTAGAAATACTACCATGCCAGTAGCAGTTCCGCCGCTCTTAAGGTATTTAAAATTGGAAAAATAAATCAGGGCACGGCTTTCAGGAATCCTTTGTTTTCCTTAAGGGAGAGGGAAAAGCCCTCTTCCTGTCTTCTGACACGAACACTTGTTTTTCGATTTCATCATTTCACTGTAGATTTGGATCGTTAAAAGGAAAAGAACACAAACTTTATTGGGAGTGATGTTAACTATATTGATTATTACACGGAATAACATTTAAAAGCCGTAGATCCATTAAAATATACTTTTGTAGTTTTTGTCTATGAATACATTGTGATTTTAGTTTTTATTGCCTAAGCCAAATATAGATACCTTTAAACATACGCAGTTTGAGTCTTTTGAAATAAAAAAGTAAATTTTAAAACTGTGTAACAATATCAGTTGAAGTTAGTGTGTTGTGGTATATTTTTAAGTGTGGGAATGAAGGCCCAGTTTGATTAAATATAACATTTGAAATCTCAAATGAGTTAATTTTAATTTAAGAAAATACACTATTGAGATGCCCTTGCAAATATATACACAAATTTGGTTTCAATTACATGCTTATTTAAAATGTTGTATCTCTAAGCTATCACTGCTCATTTTAATTTTTGTCATCATTACCATTTTAAAAGTAATTTGGAGAATTGTTACTATTTCTAAAGTAAATAAGGAAACCTACAAGTTAATTAGAATTCTAATGAGATTTAGGAAATCTGTCTTCACGTGACTGTTAAGTTAAAACAATTATAAACTAACTCTTATAGATGAAAGCACGTTAGAATTGGCATCTGAAAAAGTTACATGCATTAGAATATTCATTACTAGGAACGTGAATTTTGACCTATATTACTTCATTGTCTTTAAATAATTTTAACTTACTCGATTATAAAGAATAATATACTCTGCAACAGGCCAGTATACTTACTATTATTTTAAAGAAGAAGAAGGCACAGAAAAATATACTGTTACTGGTGTTTCTAGAGCTTTAGTTCACGGAGTTATCCCCAAACACCACACCACGGTCCCCTCATAGCAACGTGATATCCAGGGTAATGAGCGACTCTTTTAAGATTCTTATAGAAGCTCACTCTCCATTCTAATCTTGTTAAAGAGTATCAGTATGACCTCTTTCATTTAAATTGGATTTTCAGCACAATTTTAAACACTCAGTTTCATCTTACATATAATACTGTGGGGGAAATGCTTTTCTATTTCCTATTACGAGGGTCTGTAGAAAATATAGTACACTTAAGGAAATACTACACACTCCTCTGCAGTTCACAGTACATTATACATAGGAGGACAACTGCATTTGGTATCAGCATACAGAATTACCAAGACACTGATGCATCGTTTAAAATATCCTGCATCTTTAATGAGGCCTTCGAGTAGCCCACCAAGGAGTAAGCTAATGTTTTTATCGTGATATGAAAAGTAAAGACACAAATTGCTCTGAATTACCAGAAACCGTTAAAAGCCCAAAGAACTAGAGAAAAAAACCAAAACTCTGACTTTAAACCAAATTTTAGATATTTGCATTCAAGTGAGTTAATTTGGGAATAAGTTTGGAAAAGAATTGGCTTTCTCAGAGAATTTTAAAGATTAGATTAAAAATTAAGTATATAAACAAATTTAACACTCACAACTATGCAGATCATTAATAGACATGTTTAATTCGTGGGCTGTTTCCTCTAACATGAAGGTTTAATATGTTAAATTGGCATAATATGTGTTATATAACAGCAACAGAAGAAAGGCCCCAGAGAATGTTACATCAGTTCCACGTTGGCCACAGATCCGTTATCATCCTGTTCAACAGGAAATGGAGGCCCCAGAAATTTCTAGAGTGGCCAGGTTAGACAGATAACACAGTTTTGTTCAGGCTCTAGAGTAATTGGGAGAACGTGTTTTTTAGTTTAATAATAGACTTGAGGTGATAAGGAGTGCTTTCACTTAGTCCCTGAAGAAACGCAGGCGTGCCCCATCTCACTCTCCAGTTGTTAGGGAGCAGGCACCCAGGTGGGCCTGACCCTGGCCACCAGCCCGGCGCCGTGCGCTGTGACCAGCAGGCATCCCTGAGACGTGGGGGAGGGAAAACAGAATCGCATGTCGTCGTCTGTAATAGAAACTGCCATTTCAGTTCCCCGCCTACGGTTGCATCCTAGAACATTTTATCAAAATATCTTCATCCGACCTTCATAGTCACGAAAGGAAGAGACCTGGGAGCATGTTTAATATACAAGGGCTGTGCAGAAAGAACCCGGCCGTAAGTGCCTCTGGTTTCACATGACATGACTGGACACTTTCCGGATGGCCCTCGTGTGCCCTTTTTGGCTGTGAGAGGGTGCCCCGGCGGGCACCACTTGGCATGCCTGTGCAAAACTCACTGTTCTTTTAAAGAGCTATTTTGAGAGATGCGAGTGTTTCGAGTTTTTTTGTTTGTAAGTAAACTATTATGATTGTGCTATTTTTCCTACTGTGTTTTTGGTGTGTATTTTTTTAAATTCATGCTTTAAATACAAAAGTGAAACAAAACAAAAGACAAAAACTCAAAACCTTTGATAACTGGGCTTTCAACCATTTAAAAGATCTTTGTTACTTTCTCTGAACCGAATGAGAGAATCTAGGCACCCCACTGCAATCAATGACCCACACTTTAGTGACTCCCCTGTTTACATCTCTGTACTTCAGCCTTTTAAAAGTTGATTTATAGTTCGTTACTCTTAGTGATTTTAAGTGCTCGTGAAGTCCCTTGACTTCCTCACGGCTTTTCATTTCCAACTAAATTACGCAGCCTTTCTGCTAATGTCTTCTTTTCTTAATAGCATTCCTCTTGTCTCTACTTACTGTTAATATACATACATGCATACATAAGTGCATGTATATTTAAAAACATAAAGTCCTTGGTTTTGCCTTTAAAAATTATTTGCAATTTGTTTGTAGCCCCTTTAAGTTCTTTACTTTTCCATATTGCATACTGTGAATACTGTCACAACAGTGCTTCCCGAATCTTGCTGATACCCTGGTGACTTGGTGCACTTTTAAGTGAATTATGTCCCTGGGCCCCAGCACGGATATTCTGATCTATTTAGCTAGAGAAATTAACATGGTCCAGATTGTTCATTCATTCATTCAACAAGCATTTATTGAACACCTTCTATATGCTTGTTTCGTGCTAGGAGACACATGCTGCCCTCCCGGAACTCACATTCCAATTCACTGAACCTAATCACATGGCCACACCAAGTCACAAGGGATGCTGGGAAATAGCTGGGTTAACCCCACACCTCTCAAAACGTTAGGATTTCTGTCAGCAAAGAAAGGGAGAGTGGAGGTTGGTGGACTGACAGCCACCTCTGCCATAAGCAAGCCCAAGTGGAAATCATCTCAGCCCGCCGGTGTGCCATTTTTACCAGTCCACACACTCCGATCAGCCTTTTGTGGCATGCCACCTCGACGTGTCAGAGCATCATGCAGAATTGGCCTGAATGGCGAGTCCGAGCAAGCCAGGCAACGTGGGAAGAGAGGAGTAGCACACACGGAGCTGCTGCTGTGCAGGGGCTGGCAAGCCCAAGTGGACACAAGTCCTGGGCAGCTGGAAGGCGTGACGGTGCGGCTGCAGGGCTGGGCAGGGCTGAGGCTGTCAGAGACCTGTTGCTCTTGTTAAGGACCCCTGGGCTGCACTGGAAGTTCATGGGCGATCTTAGCAGAGCAAGAGTCTGATCCACTGTTACTTCCCATACTGTCCCCTTGGGTTCTGGGTCCCGCAGATGGGGAGGGGGAGGGGAGAGCCAGGTGCGGTAGTCAGGTGAGAAGTGGCAGGGGCTTGAACTTGGTGGGAATCCAGAGGACAGGGGGCACGTTTGACATCTCTGTCAGAGGTCGGACTGACAGGGCGTGGTGACATATTTACTTCACGTGGGAGCTGAGAAAGGGTGAGGTGTGCAGGCGGACCTGCAAGGCTCCTTTTTGAGTGGCTGGATGAGTGGAAGTGACGTTGGCACTGGGGACCGGGGTCTGTGACCGCGCTGGAGGTGGGGGAGAAGAGCAGTGGTGGTTGTCTCACATTTTAAGATGCCTCGGAAAGCAAAATGGTTGTAGATGACACCACATTCGTTAGGTCTTGATAGGCAATTAAACACACAAAGAAACCAGGTAATGATACCCCGCGAGGAGGTCATATGCTTTTCATTTAATAAATGTTAAAGGTTACTGTTTTAATCCTTAAATAGAACCTTGTTAGAAAATTATATTAAGAGGGAAAGGTTAATTTTGTTGCTTAAAAACTGAACATCAGAAGGTTTGAGGAAGTATAGGGATTTAACGTCTCATTCCTATGAGAACCATTACCATGTTTCATGGGAGGATAAAAGATTTCAACTTGGTAACTTTTGTTCCAAAGCAGGTGAGTGTTTGAAGCTTTACCTTTTTTAAGTGTATGGAGTTTCTAGAGTACAGGTTAGTTATGTGAAAGGAGACACTTAAAAACATCGTAGGGGTGTTTGAGGTGGTGTCGATTATCTAAATATTATTGCCCAACATTTATTTCTACCTTCTGTTCTTTACTCTGGTGTTTCTCTTTGTGATCCTTAACATGAACATTCCTGGGTATGGTGGTGAATTTATGTTTCCTGAAGAAATGGATCTGAAAGTGAAGTCAGAAAAATACTAGTCCCTGCTCTGCAGCTCAGCTCTGCCCTCCCCCGCCTCGGGCGTAATTCCCTCGTCACACGGCCCGCGCTCTTGTAATTTATACCTGTTTGCTCTGTTTGCTCTTGTAATTTCCTGCTCTTGTTCCGAGTCACTTCAGTGCTAACGGGGTAAAGGGGGAGCTGGCGGGGCTGTTCCTCCCGTGGCCGTGGACTCCCGCTGTGCGGAATCCAGGCTGTGGCTTCTCCCCTGGCAGCCGGCTTCCAGGCCGAGTCTTCGGCCTGGGAAAGGAGTTGCAGCGTTTCCTAAGAGCAGTCCAACAGTGTTTATTGCTGAAATTCTGTTCACGGTTTCACTTGGTTTTTGTCTATTATGATACTTAATTAGACTTGAAAAATCGTTACAGACTGAAAAATGTGGTAAAATAAAATGTCGATTTTGAAGCAACTGTTAGCCATGGGCAGTAAACAGAGAAAAGGTGGATACTTTCCCAGCACCCCCAACAGGGTTAGGCCACAACAACCATGGGATTAGGTCCCAGAGGCTTTCCTGAATTCAGAGTTATACATGAGTGACTATCCACCTCAGGATTTCATGGGAAGATGTGTACTTACCGTCACCACTAAACCTACAAGTTTGGAAATTAAAGCAGAAATTGCTATTTCCCAGACCAAGGAATGAGAAAGTACACGTGAGACATCACCGTTTTTTACAGATAAAAACTGCTAACAGCTCATTAGCACTGCGGAGGGCAGTGGTAACTGGTGAGAATTTGCCCCAGTGACAGGAAGGACAGGCAGACAGCAAGGTGACACCGTCTTTTCGTATCAGAGCAATATCCTGATGCCTCAGACTGACTTTAAGAAACAAGTCTGTTCTCGCAGGCAGTCTTTGGCATCTTTGGTGCGTTTTAGAGACACTTAACTCGGTCTCTGAAGACAGGAGCAACCTCAGATCTCCTGACCGTGGAATCCCAACCTAGAGTAGGCCAAGAAAGAACTTTCTGGATGGTTGTGAAGGTTGGACTGATGTAGAAATAGGTAAAGGACAAATGGAACCATGTTTCTCGCTAGGCAGTGTTTTAGTCTCGCACTTCTGTATGAAATTGGATGAGACATACACATCGTCCAATAGAAATTTAACGTGAGCCACACATGACATTTTGAATTTTCTAGTAGCCATATTAAAAAGTAAAAAGAAATGGGTAAAATTAATTTTAATAACATATTTTACTTAACTCAGTATATTCTAGATATTACTGTTTCATCATGTCATCAAAATAAAATTTATTAATGCGATTGTTTTACCTTTTTTATTTTTTTGTACTGATTCTTCAAAATTCACTGTATATTTTACACTTGTGGCAGCTCTCAACGTGGGCGAGTCATTTTCAAGGGCTTGTGTGCCTACTGGCTACCGTGTTGGATGATCGCAGGTTCTAGAACGAGAGGTTCCTCTGTCTTTCCTATTTCTTCGGAGTTTTGAGGAAGCTCAGGAGCGCTCATTGAAGTGAAGACCACATCTTTATGATTTGGTCAGGAATGGGTCATGGCAGTGTGATCAGTGTCCTGGGTAATGAGCTACAGTTAAGCAGTCAAGGAGTTGGGGGTCACAGAGGCTGAGGAGCAGTTCGACTGGTCTCCATTCTCTGTGGGCACCTGGTCATCATTGTCCTAAGAAGAGTGGATTTGTGGAGAACTGAGTTGTCAGTTTTGTGTTTTATAGGAAAATACGCTTCGAGGGATTTTCTTTTGTAAAGACAGACAGCATGACATTTTAAAAAATGTTTTTGGTTTTCTAAATTAAGATTTAAAAGTAACCCAACCATTTACTTTTTAATAGTTCTTTGAAAGACAAGAATCCTGCTCGTTCCATCACAAGCCTGTTTTTGAGGGGAGGTAATAATTAAATAGGTATATGTTTTGACATTCATTCCCATTGGCTTTCCTTAAAAGGCCCTTGAAATTAAAAAAAAAAAAACAACATTATTACAAACTTTAGAATAAAGGATATTAAGTCAGAAGATTTGTGTTTGCATCCTTCAGCTGTGTTTATTATTTGAATTTTAATAATGAAAACTTCCTCTTAAAAGAGTCCTGGTTTATACACTTTGTGAGCTAAATGAATTAGGCTCTACCCTTTTATCTGAATCTGTGGAGCTTGGATATAAATTGAAAAGATCACAGCTATGGGGAGAAGACCTATACTGCAGAGGCCTTTCTGCATAGATTATGAACGTTATAACTCAATAATTTCCTCAAAACTATGGCTATAATTGGACCCAATGGGGGTCTCATCCTTTGATCAGATCAGAGTAACTGTGACTTTACACTGGAAAATGTCACTCCTGTGAAGGTTTATCACCTGTAGAGCTGGTCTTTCCTCTGATGCTGTGTTCATTTCTCATTAGCATTATTCAAAGTGTAGTTGTTAATTAGGTTGACACTGCAATTATAGTCATCATCTACAAGATTAGTGAGGATCGCTTGCATACGGAAATAAAAATATTCCTTCTTTGCACGTAATGTCTATTGTGAAGGAGAGATGACATGATTTTGTTATCTGGTAGTTCCGTAAGGATAAGAGTGTGCTCTGCAGAGGGAGCGATCCAACCAGAATTTGTCCTTCAACTTCTTTGCTTAAGAAAACAGCGGTTTTGCCTGACGTGACATTTGCGTGTGAGGGTCACTGAGGAGTGCATCCGAGCATCAGTATTTTCTAAGTGTCCAGAGCGTGGGGGAGGAGGGGCTGTCAGGCGTGGCCACACTCACAGAATAATCGTCTAAGGAAGGGCTGCTCAAAAATAATACGCATTCTTTAAAATACACAGCACTTGAAGTCAAAGGATGGAAATGTAGGAAAAATCACAGCAAATTTAGGTCCATTTTAAAATTATGCCAGGTCCTAGAGAATAAGTTTTTCTTCAATTTAAACACGTTAATATTTTAATCTGAATACTGGTTCATAGGCAGTGGTGTTGAATTCAAACCCAGCATGTGGTGGTGAAAAAGACTGGGCAGAAGTGGGTTTAAATCTTAGACTTGCCACTTACCTACCTAGTGAGGGTGAAGGGTTCACATCTTTGAGTCCCTGATTATTCATTCATCAGTGGTAATGTGAATGCCTTTCTTAGACTGCAAATGAAATGAGACAGTGTATAACATTTGCATAACATAACTGTTTACTCACAGTAGGTTCTCAATAACTTTAACTTCTCTCCCCTCATGTTATCTAATAATGGTGAAAACTGTTCAATAAATGACTGGAAAATTGCATATGCAAATGAGGCTTCCAAAAATAAAATCGAGTAGTAAGTAATCCTGGAGGACCTGTAACAGCCTTCAATAGCAGAGACGCGCGATACCCAACCGGGTTTGTCTCAAAACAAGTAGACACATGTTGTAATTGCTAAAAATCTGCAGAAAAGTGGCTCACGAGCAGTTTACCATAAAGTAATTAGAGCTTATTTATGTTAGGAGGCCTTGGGAAAAAAAGAGAGCATAGAGCGATTTGCATTAGCACGTCCCCGTTGCTCCTGCCTTCGTTTCAATTAACAGGCCAGCAGGTGCCCTCGCAGTTAAAGCAACGAGCTGCCCGGAGCGGGGTGAGTTTGGGGCTGAGCTGCAGACACTGGGGTTTGCCTGCTGATTAGGTTTGTACCTCGCTGGACCAATTTCTGAGGTGTTAATTTAACTGTCCCTCCCTGTCACGCAGGTCTCGGCCCTGAAAAATAAGCTGAAGAAGCAGTCGACCGCGACGGGCGACGGCGTGGCCAGGGCCTTCCTCAGGGCGCAGGCTGCTTTGTTCGGGTCCTACAGAGACGCTCTGAGATACAAGCCCGTAAGCCCGTGTTTCGTCACTCATTTAATTTGCTTTTGCGTAGTTCTTTCGAATGGGGCAAAAAACCCACAAATCAACGTTTTAATATTACGCCTTAAAAAATTCCCATAAGGTCTTTTAAAATAGAAAATAATAGGCTTTAAAACATTAGGTTCCATCTCTGATTTCTTGACTTCTTGGCCTTAGTTCTTTTAGTAACCTTTAGTTGTAATAATATTTCCCACATTCTTTTGCATATCACCTTATTTATTTTTCTATAATTGAAATGCTTCTTAACTAATAAATGGTGTTTGTGCATTTTAAAGAAACTACCTGATCTTGTTAAGGTCATTAAGAAATTAAGCAGACAGTTGGGTTTATTGGATTAATGACTTTAGAAATGACAAGCACAAAATGAAAACTTAAACATATTAGAACTTGAAATTTTTGCTATATTTGGAAATTTATTATCTTCCTAATTCATAACACTTCTCTAAGTGGGCTCATCTGTTTAGTATGTCTAAGCTAAACAAGAATTGTGCCAGTTCTTGTATTAATATCCTAAAAGGGATTATTATGTAGAATTGTCACCAAGTTTTTAGATGGTCCTAAGAGGTATAAATCAAAATGTATTTGTTTTTCTTCCTGAATTATTGGTTAAGTGTGTTGCACTGCTTTTCCATGACCAGGTAAATAAGCTGTCATGGGTAGAAACACCAAGTTATTATAGTAATGAGACCTGCCGTCTAATAGGAGCCCCGCCATTATTGAACTGGGAGACCTTGACCCACTTCCTTTAGGAGCCCCGCCATTATCAAACCGGGTGACCTTGACCCACTTTCTTTAGGAGTCCTGCCATTCTCAAACTGGGTGACCTTGACACACTTCCTTGAGGAGCCCCGCCATCCTCAAACTGGGTGACCTTGACACACTTCCTTGAGAAGCCCCGCCATTATCAAACTAGGTGACTTTCACCCACTTCCTTGAGGAGTCCTGCCATTATCAAACCAGGTGACCTTGACCCACAGCCTTTAGGAGCCCCGCCATTATTGAACTGAGTGACCTTGACTCACTTCCCTAGTCTCTCTAGCGTTCCATCTTCTTATTTGTAAAATGAGGGTTTTTGTGCCTTTCCTCTCTGACTTCATGATTGGTGTGTAAACCCTGTCATAAACTGTGAAGCACTGGACACATGCGAATGGGTTATGTTTTCCCTGAACTGACTTCCGACTTAGCCACTCTCACTCAGGGGCTCTGTACCTCTGAGGAGTCATTGGGTCACTGGAACGAGTGACCTGAGCTTCGGTGCACGAGCAGGCCCGCTGCTGTGTCTAGGTGAGGACGTACGTCTGATCGGCACGCGATCCTTCCTGAAATACGTGCACGTTCTTAAAGCATCATGCAGCTCATGGTACTGTGCACAGTATACGTATCTCCCATGGGGGAATCTTCAAAAACTATATGGGTCGAGGGCCTCGTGCAGTTACCCATACTACAGTACTGCATGTTGATTTTCAAATTGTCGAACATCAATGAAAACATAAAAATGAGTTTTAAAGAATGAGTGATTAATTTTAGCTGTCACGTTTTAAAGGAGGGA
Organism: Lyroderma lyra; assembly: GCA_004026885.1. NCBI lineage: Eukaryota > Metazoa > Chordata > Mammalia > Chiroptera > Megadermatidae > Lyroderma > Lyroderma lyra. The sequence goes on from PVJL010002787.1 coordinate 122,696, forward strand.
TTGAGTTCAAGTTTACGGGGCAGGAGGAAGAGTAAATGTTTGAGGGGATTTCATCTTACTTGGAGGGAGTGAAGTTGAGCAGTTTGGAGAGCCCCAGGGAACTCCGATTGGGGAGCTAGCGCAGAGGTTTGTCCGGAAATGGGTTCTAACCCCGAAGTGCAGGTCCTGCGCGTCCGGGTCTGTTTGACGCCTTTCGGCTTAAGGACCTTGGTGTGGGTTCAGAGAGGCTGGCCCTCCCTGCCGATGTGACCCTGTGAAGCTCTTGGTTTCTGCCTAGGGGGAGCCCATCACGTTCTGTGAGGAGAGTTTTGTGAGGCACCGCTCGAGTCCGATGAAGCAGTTCCTGGAGACTGCGGTCAACCTCCAGCTCTTCAAGCAGGTAGGAGCGGACTTCCACGGCGCTTCCGACGCGTGACGCACACTCACCACTGTTACACCGTGTCTGGCCCGGTGGGACCGCCCCGGATGTCAGGAACGTTGTCTGTCCTTTGTAACACGATAGCAGTCTGTGACAGGGCACTGCAGGCGCACTACATGACAGTAACTCTGCCGTTAGACGCTTCCTCTCGGCGGCGCTAAGCCCGGTCTCTGCGAGGAAGCGCCTGCGCGCACGGGAGGACAGGCCGCGTGCCTAGCTGTGTGTGAGGCCTCTGAGACCACGTGGAGGGACGTGGCGAGCAAACCATGTAATCCAGTTTATCAAACTCATGCGCAGATACGCAGCTTTCTGAGCTTTGCAAGACGTAATCTTAAATCAGAGTTCAGACCAACTCATCATCTTACGGTGGGTCTTGATTTTGGGCTCAAAGTGTAATTGCTGTTTGAAAAAGCAGTAGCTTCGGGGCTCCCTGGTGGTGTAGTGGCTGGGCTTCAGCGCCCTCAACGCCGTGGCCTGGCTTCAATTCCCAGCCAGGGAACCACCAAAAAAAAAGAGCATTCAGAAAGTTGGATGCTCTTCCCACTGTGCAATCATAGCACATCTCCTGAGTTGGGTTTGTCTTACTTTCTGTTTACATCATTTACATTAAGTTCTTAACACTTGCTTTTCTTATTCCACACAACAGTTTTAAGTATAAAATTAGCTATGTGATTTCAGTATTTAATGAAGAGCCACAGTGTGTCACACACTGTGCTCTGAGTTAGGCTACAGACATGAATAAAATGTCAGCACTGCCCTTGAGAAGATGACAATCTCATGGAAATCTCTGTGGACCCTTAGGAGGATGCTGCCATATACCTGGAAGTAACCTTCAAATTCCACAATAATTTAATCAGACTGCGACAAATCCAGTGCTGTTATCCTCATTCTGAGGAGGTTTTAAAAGATAGTCTGAGTTAGACACTACTCTGGGGGGGGGGGGGGATAGCTGTCTCCTGGGATGTGAAGATGTCCCTTAAAGAGAGGGTTGGCTGTGTCCCATATGCAGCCTTAGGAGCCGAACCTGGTTTGGTGGGTTTCAGGACCAAGGATGTCTTGGAATTTCCAAAGTTGGAGTAGGTTACTCCTAGTGGCTGCACTCTAGACTGAATTCCTTCCCAAGTTGTAAGGAGCCTCAAGTGACAGACTTTCCAGACGCTGAGTGAGTCCTGAACTGGTCACCCAAGCCCGCATGGCATGTTAAGTTAACCATCAGTACCCTTTTGTACTTGTACCTATCAGGAAGAGATAGCATGATGTCCCATTGTCAAAAAGGAGTTGTGAAGATCAGCTTACAAGGGCATCAGGGATTGAATGGTGCGTGGGGTAGTCGCTTATTCCCTTCGACCGTGACACTGTGTAATAGTCTTACCATTAGACACAGTAAATGGTTTCTGTGCAGTTACAAAAAGCACATACTTTTTAGGAGCCAGCTAGTGTTGAGTTAAATCTTGGCTTTATCACTAAATAGTTGTTTGTTAATAAGTATCTGTTTCTTTTTCTTTAAAATAGAAATATCACCACGCCTCACATGGATGTGATGAGGTTTATGTGGATGAATACATGTACACTCTCACCACAGTGCACAACACTTGCTAGAAATTCAGTCAATTTAAAGCATCTGCCTCATTTTTAGAGCAATTACATTAACAAAATACAAATCTGTGCCGGATTCTGTGGATGTATAATTTGGTCAAAAGGCTAAGGGTAGAATATGAAAATGGTCAATCAAAGTGGACCCCATTGGATAGTTTTATATTCATCAGTTGACCATGTTCTCGAATTTGATGTCACTTTATGACCCTTAAGAAAGTGATACTTGAAGCGAGACCTGGAAAGATTTAAAAGATTCTTGTGACAGAGTTTTCTAAAACCTAATACGGCAGGAGAAGAGACCATACTAGGTCAGTCTCACTCATGACCACAGATGCAAAAATTTAAACAAAGTATTTGCAGCTTTATTCTGGCAACACATAGGAAGGATACTACTTCATGAGCAAGTACATTTATTCCAGAAATTAAACGGCAGTTATGCATTAGGAGATCCATGAACGTAAATCACTGCATTAGCTGATCATGGGAGAAAAATCATTAGATCTGAACACATGCAGAAATATTTTATAAAATCCACAATAAAAACTAAAAGAGAAAACCATGAGATATTTTCAACAAACATTTTGCTTAGTATTAAAACACTACCCTCTGAGGAAGGTGCTTCCTGTTACCGTTCGAACTCCTAGCACATACGTGTACAATTTAGCCAAGAAAAGTATAAAGACGTAGCAAGGAAGTCAACAGACTGACATTATTTTTATTACTTTGAGGATAGAGACATGTTTTTTAAGGCCTAGAGGACTAGCTTAATAAATTTGGCTCCACTGAAAGTAACAACTCTTGGTCATTAAAAGACAGCTTATTTTCAATATATATGAACCACCCACGGATTTAGAATGTAGAATATAGAAAAAACAGCAACAACAAATGAGTTTCTATATGTCAGTAAGAAACATCCATATAATTGTGCAGAAGACTAGAATAAGCACATGCAAATAAAGAAACCTGAATGACTAATAAAGGTATGTAGGATACTCAACCTCATTGGTAGTCACAGACCCTCAAATAAAAAATAATGAAGCATCACCTCATACTCACCAGATTGGCCCAGTTTTCAAAATCTGAAAATCTGAAACATCGGCAAAGGCCTGGGGTGAGGGACCAAGTTTCAACTGGTTACGAGGGTGTAAATTTGCACAAGTGTAGAAAACGCTTTGGCACTAGCACTTAGTTACACATGAGAATTTCTTATTACCCAGCAATTTCACTCTAAATTATGCACCGAAAATCATTTGCCAAAACTGTTCATAATAGCAAAGGGCTGGTAGTAATCTTTGAAATGAGTAAGTTGTTAGATTCAGACAGTGGACTTCTACACAGGCAGGGCAGTGATCGAAAAACTGAACCCAAATCACTTAGACGAAAGGGACAAATTGCTGGAGAGTTAATATGAGTCCTTTTAGGTAATTAATGTTCAGCGACAAGAAAATTACAAGGTGTATTATTTAGGGAAACAGTTATGTGATAAAACTGCAAAGACAATAAGCTGAAAGGATTGCGGTGTTTCTGTGGAGAGGGAGGGGCACACGGGGAGGACCTTGTTCTGGAAGTTTGCTTCATCATCACGATCTAAATGGTTATTTAAGTCATGACTATTTCAATTATTTAAGTATTGTATAAAAACATAACTTTTAATGTTTCTGGATTAGTTGCCTTTTCAGCCCTTTGGGCCTCAGTTTCTGCATCTGTAACGTGAGTTAGCCCGAAAGGGTCGCGGAGGGTGGGATACCTTCTGGCTCTGACACTCCGTGATACCGGAAAATAAACACAGCTTAGGCAGATGAGCACAGGCTCCATTTGGCTGAACTCCTCTTAGATAAGAAACTTGGAAGGGCTCCCAGAGTCAGCTTCTTGCGCCCACAGCACCGCCCTCCTGCCGCTTCACAGCCACGGAAGCCAGGTTTTAGGTCTCCTACCTGTCACTCGAGTCTCGTCTGCAGGTTGCTTAATAGCGTGACTCCCACCTTGGCTTCTTGCTTTAGATGAATGTACCATGGTTACATAAGATGCTGTCATTGGGGGAAGTTGGATGAAGGCTGTGTGAGACCTTTCTTCTGTTTTTGCAACATTCCTGTAAATGCGAAATTGTTTCAAACCAAAGAGTTTGAACAGACTGCCAGAAATACCAATAGAACATTCACATGAAGGACCTTCATAGCGCGGTGAGTGGGACAGAGTCCTTGCTCTGCTCCTCAGTATGCCTTTCCTGGGTACTGATTTCTTGGCACGCTGGCTGCTAATATTCTAACGATGCTCCTATTTCTTCTCCCCATGTGTAGCTTCCTTCCTGTTCCCCTCCTGTTTCTCTAGCAGTCCCTTCAGTGTCCATTGTAATTACACCTGCCTTGTCCCTGGTCCCTAAGAGTGGCAGTCCTCTCAGCTTCATCTTCAGACCATCCCACTGGGTCTGTCTCTGTGAGGCCGTAACTGCAGTAATTACCTAAATATGATGAGTTAGTCCAGGCCCAGTGTGTGTGTATTCACATCCATATCCCGCCCCCCTCCACACACACACGTGTACACAGAACCCACGTATGGACGTGCGTCTGCACATAGCCGCACGCTGCACCCTCTGGGTGCCCCTGTGTGGCCTAAACCACCACCTTCTCGTGCCCTCGCTGCCCACCTTTCCTGCATCCGGTTTCCAGTGATTTACTATGTTCTGATGACTCTGCTTCCTAAAAGTGACTTAGACTTGCCGATGCTATTCTGATTTCGGTGTCAGGGACTTGCATGCCCTGGTTTTATGTTCCTGCAGCGAGTCCCTGTTGAAAGCCCTCCTTCTGTTTTGAGAGCATTCTTCCTGAAAAGCAAATCTCACATCTTTCCCATTATATTTAAGGTGAAGCCCAGCCCTCTAGCTTTCTCCGTCTCTCATAGTTCTCCCAGTACCCTCGCTTACAGCCATTCCCAATAGTTGGCTATTGGCACTCCGAAGAAGGTTCCATGTCTTCATGCTTTTGAACTTGGATTATAATAGATGCTTATTAAATAGTGACAGGGTGAATGACAGCAGTTATGAGTAAATAAAAGCACATTTACTGCATGCTGACTTAGGCTGGGTACTGTGAGTGCTTTCTCTAGTCTAGTTTAGTCTTCACAGTAACCGTATCATTACGTACTTCATTACTTGCACTTTGCAGGTTATAAACTGAAATTATAGGCAAGCTAAATAACTTGGAGTAGCTGGTATGTGGTAGAGCCAGGATTGGATCCAGGGAGCCAGTAAGATTTCCTGTCCCTCCAGGAATGAATGAAATTTTTGGCCTGTTCCTTTCTTGTCGCCTCTGGTCTGAACACCGTCTCGCCATTTTCCATTACCCATCTCTGTAACTCTTCAGGACGCAGTTCAGGTTTTCCTTTCCCAGGCCCGTCGTCTCCCAATCTTCTATAAATTCCTTCCCTTTTAGCATTTTGGATTATATTATATTATATTGTATTATATTCATTGGGTTGTTTGGCTCCTTCTGGAGCCATAGGCTCTGGAAAGACAAGGATCATTTTTAGTGTTTCTGTATCCTGATATCTAATACGGAATAGGCACTTCGTATTGTTAAGAAATCAAATGAAAACTGGTGCGCGACTCTCTCTTCTAAGGGATGGGCATGAAAATGTTTTGACAGTTTTGAGAGATGAATTGAGTATAATGCAACTCACCTGGGGTAATCTGAAATCGTCGGAGTCAGGTGTTACTGTGTTTTCAGTCACGTGGTGTCCGTAACTTTGAACCTGGACTCACGAAATGGGGGGTGGTGTAGAAGTGAAAATTCTGAGAGACCCCGAGCACTCGGTGGTTGGTGCTGTGACCCACTTTCTCTGAGTTAATAGGCCGTTGGATAAAAGGAGTGGGTGAAAAGCCACATGTTTTCCTTTGATGTTAGCTAGAGATTTGGGGAGATTCTAGAAAGCTTTTAACACAAACAATAAATTCATATAAACTTCTACATTTTCCTATTCATCTTTTAGAGAAGGAACACGGTAGTTACTTATTTACGGTGCACAATTTATAACTGAGGTCAACACATGCATTAGTAGGACTAAAGATTCAACCCTCTTGGAGCGTCAGGACACTTTTGACATACGACTGGATGGGAGACAGGAACCGCATGGAGCACACATTTCATAACCTGGAAGGGGAATAACAATGAAGTGTGACACAGGGAAGCCATGGAGACGTGCCGGCCGAAGGAAGGGGTGCTCAGGGGAGCTCACCTATCAGGACAAGGGTACATGTTTTTATTCATCCTTGTTAGATAATGTCCAGTACTGTCCTGAATCGTGTTTCTCTCAGTGAGCCGTCCAACTACAGATTTGCCTAGAAAGTCTTTTAAAGACATATATTCTCACCTTCAAAATTTCTGATTCAGGAGGCCTGGGTTAAAACCCAGGAATCTACATTATTTATGAAATACCATAAAAAATATGCACACTAGAGTTTTAGAAACACTCGGTGTTGTTCGTTCTCATTCAGTGGTATAATTTGAGTGTCTGCTGTACAAGTGGCAGCTTTCTACATGGCGGGACACATTGGTGAACAAGGCAGAACAGAATTTCTGATTCTGAGTCTTTCATTTCTAGTGGGAGGAGGGCAGACAACAGATAAATTATGTAGCACGTTCAAAGATAAGTACTCTGGAAGAGTAAATAGGACAGGAAAGCAGGGGACCGCTACTTGCAGTGGCCGAGTCAGTGTAGGCTCCGTGGTGAGTGTGGCATCTGAGCAGCTTCCTGTAGGGTGATCAGAGGGGGAAGCAGAGGGAAACAAGGTGATTGCTGTCGTGTCAGCAGTGAGGAGCAAGGCCAGTTTGGAACTGGTCGGTAGAAGATACGGGAAGAACTGGCCAGGTCACGTCTGGATCTGTTCTGAAAATAGAGTCAGTGTGTGCTCTGAAGGATTTAACAGGACATGTGAGAGAAGGGCTGGGGTCACAGGCAAGGCCACAGCTTCTGGGGGAGTAGGCATCACTTTATTGAAATGGGGGAGGCTGTGGGCAGGAGGGACTTCAGTGAGAAGAGTCTGAGCTCCGTGTTGGCCGTGTTCCGTGGGTGACACCTGCTAGACATCCCGGTGGGGTGTGGGGTAGGCAGATGCATCGGGGAGGCACAGGAGACATTCGCCTGCAGATACCAAGGCGGGAGTCTTCAGGGTATGGATAGTCCTTAAAGCCATGAGACCAGACGCTGAGCGACAGCACCACAGGACGGCGTCTAAATAGAACCGTCGGGGGCCCGGGGACTAGGAAACAGCAGACGCAGCAGCGAAGGGGCTGAGACAGTGAGTGACGGGGAGTAGGAGAGGAGCCCGGGCAGTAAGTCACCTCTGAAGCCAGGTAGAGGAAGGGACCCACATTGTCTGATGCTCAGGACAGGTCATTAGGATGAGGACTTGGCCCTGACCACTGGATTCCTGTGCAGAGTGCTGACAGCTCTTCCGAGAGGGAGGTAGGAATGGACACGGCCGGAGCAGAAAGCGGGCCCGGGGGGAGGGCCACGTGGCTGGTGCAGGAAGGAAACCGTGCTGGGAGGAAGGAGGGGATTGTCGTCCGAGTGGGCCTTTGTGGGAGCTTCGGCCCGACAGGGAGAAGGCAGGTCTGCAGGGGGTCGGAGGTCGGGCGACGGGAGGCTCGGAGCGCGCAGAGTTCCTCCTAATTGCTTCCGTGGTCTTTTCTTCCCAGTGAAACCAGCAGCAAAGCCCTGCTGAGGGAGAGTGGGGGAGGAGGTTGGAAGTTCAGGGAGAGAGAAGACAGGAAGTGGATGGGCGATGCGGGGACTGGAGAAGTGACTCGTTTGGCGTCACCCGGAGCTCATTGAGGTCGGTGGCAGATTTAGAGTGCATGGTCTTCCAGGCTGGCCGCATTCTCCCTGCACACCGGAGTGTGTGCTGCGTGTTCCTGCTGTCCGGCCCCTTCCCCGCTGTGCTCAGGTCCTGGCCCGGGTGTCGTCTTTGTCATGGGCTGTGCCAGGACCACACTCATTAAAACAGACCGTCCCCAGCCTCCTGGACACAATGCCCTTGTAGTTTCCAACACTCAGCACCTTCCCACACCCTGAATAATTTATGACATTTCTTACTTCATGCTCTGGATGTTTTAAGCGTCATGAGGGCATAAATTTTTGTCTGTGTTGTTCATTTTTATATTTCGGTCATCTAGAAAGTACCTTTAGTAAGTGCCTGTAGAAAGGCACGTAGTAAACGTTCATTTAATTGAATGATTCAATTAATTAATTCTTTGGTCCGGTGGTCATGAAGTTCAACAGACTAAATTCTGGAGCAAATTATTTAATGTCTGTCTGTTGACATACCCCAGAAAGGACTATCGTCCCATTAGTGTTGTTTGAAATTATTAGTTCTCATTATAAATTGTGCTGAATAGGCTTCTTATACTCTTCAGCGTTCTGTTCATTATACCACGGTAATCTAATTTAGAATGCTTAGCAGTCAGATGATTATTTAATCTTCGAAATGGAATAAAAATAATTTATTTCTATTCCTTCACATACTTAATTCTCTTGATTTAAGCTCTAAAGTGACCTACTTTATTCCCACTGGTTATAGCAGTTTGTGTTTATATAGATCTTCCAACCGAACACCTTGCACTTAGCAGGTGTCCGTAAATATCTGATGACTTAATTTACTGTAACAGTTTAGTGTACTTCTCACTGACCTGCCAGGGTTTACTGAGCATTTATATGACGACATATTTAAATCAGACTACTTATTTTTTTTAGCCCAAAGCATTATTTAGAACGTAAATTTTAAAGATCCACAAGAAATTATTTTAGGAGTAATTTTTTGCTGTATTCAGTTTTTTTCTTTAAATCTCTAAAGATTGCTGATTCGTTTAAAAACTTATTTTTCTATAGCTCTCAAGACATTAATTTTATTGGATTAGTTATCTTTGTGCCCAGGAAGGGTTTCTTACATGAAATACATTTTTGCGAGGTGGCAGGTTTTCCTCCGGGTGGGAGACGGCGTTTGGGTGTCTGCAGGTGTGTGTGGTGTTGTCCCCGTGCGGCTGCCGCGTCACTCCAGTGTGAAGACGGACCTGCTGGCACAAAAAGTGGCGTGTCGTCTGTCTCCTCCCCCTCGCAGCACCGAATCCACCACTGAGCCTCCCTCCCAGACCAGTCTTTTGTGAGCTGGTCAAAGAACTAAATACTTTTTAAAAAATAGTACAAGAATCTTGAAATTTAATTATTATCAAGAGTTTTGATGGCTTGATTGCAATTAAATATTTACACAACTCATGAGGTCGGACAGTTAATTTTTCTAACGCATCCTAGAAAAAGTGCTACACCCTCATTGCCGAGTGTCACTACGGTCACCTTCAAAGTCCTCCCCTGGGGAGCTGTGCACCGACACCAGCGCCTGGTCCACCCTTCAGAGCAGCTTTGGAACTCTTCTTCTGGAATGGCCATCAGAGCTGTCGTCATCCCCAAAACCTGACAGTTAGGTTCTGAAACCTTTACTAGTGGCAAGTTCACGAACTTAATTGTAGCAGTTAATTGCAGTGAGGTTTGCAGCAGTTTTTCTAGGATAAGTTTGTGAAATTACTTGTCCTACCTCGTATGTCTAGACCGTTGAACGTGTTGGAACACGGGTGAATAGCATAACTTGTTTTGCATTTTTAGGCTAAATGGCAGGTGCACTGGGTGGTAAAGAATTAAGAAACTGTGAAAAGCATTCAGTTTATCTTTTAGAGGACAAATACCTTCCTTTTGGTCTACTGGCCATATATTCAGGTTAATCTGTGAATCTGATCAGAACAGATTCTTGGTATTTTTTGTAAAGAAGCTTGCCATCAAGTCTATTCTTTATATTTTACTGCATGTTTAAAACATTTATTTTATATTTCATTGTAATTTAAAGACGGAAATGATAAATACTCATTTTCATTTAACAACATTGCTGAGTGAAGTACATTGAAAGCAACAGGTAATTTCTTTAAACTGACTTAGTTTCCTGTTAAGATGGTTATTTGCAGATAAACATGCTTTGAAAAACCTTAGTGACATTGACATCAAAAAGAGTGAGCAGGAAGCAGTTTTGCTGCTTGCAAAGTGTCCCTCTTGTAATCTATCACACCACTTTAAGATCGTGTCACAGCATTAGCAAAGCCCAGGCCTTGCAGTTGGTGGTTTAAAGGGAATAATATTATTGATCTTGAGAATTATAGATACTCTCATTTAAATCAGTTTTATCTATTTACAATAAAAATAGAATTATGGTATGCATACCGTGGAGTTATGTCTGTGGATTTGTTCGTGATTTCCAATCACGTCATTTACGTCTGAGTGTGATTATTTTGTATGTTTAGTTCCAAGTTTGCATTTTCACTTTTGGAATAAAAAGCAAAACAATTAAGATTGAGGTAAAAAGCATCATCTTCAAGCACTCTTAAATTTCTTTAAAAATGTGCTTGCACCTTGATTTTATATCTGTAGCACTCCTATTGTTATTAGCAGTGGTACTTGTCATTATTTACAATACCAAACTAATTCTTCCAAACCTTTTATCTTCCATTTACCTAAAGATACTGGTTTACTGAATGATGTAATGCTAACTCTTAATCAGGCGACAGGTTAGTGGAGACTGTAAAGTCCTGGCTTTTCCAACAGGTAATGTTTTTTAGTTCAAGATTGTTTCTGTGCAACAGTAGCTAAAAATGTTCTTATCTTTTTACTTGCTATGAAGTGCTCCAGTTATTAGAGTGATGTGTGAGCATGAACCAACTCCATTTGGGGAAAACAGAAAAGCTGGTATTGAATCAAAAATAGGAAAAGGAGCTGAGAGAGCTGCTGACACCATTTCTCAGCCTCTTCCTGTGTGTGTGTGTGTGTGTGTGTGTGTGTGTGTGTGTGTCTATAAATGTGTTTGTATAAGCGTGTGTGTCTGTGTAAGCATGTGTGTCTATATAAATGTGTGTGCACAAAATCCAGCATTTATTTTAAGAGCAGACGTCTTCATGAAGTGTGTATGCTGATAAGTGTGTGTTGTCGCTGGCAGAATTATTTGCACAGAGATAACATGTGGCATGTAACCAAGTGATTAATTTCTATTGGCTCAAATCACTGGTTCTGTAACACAGAGTAGTTACTCACCCTCAGAAATGCATAATCAGTAAATATTTTGGGATTTATCTCTTTTTAGGCTTGAACTGTTCCACTCAAACTAAAATGGATGGATTATTTCCAGTAAACACAAAATTGAAAACCTTTTAAAAAGTCTTGTAGTCTTAATCTTTTAAGGCAAATTAAGTTCTTTAAAAGGATGTCTTAGTGTGTTCCAATTGCCAGTAATGTATTACTTTAAATTTATCATTCTGCTTCACCTTTTTTTTTTTCAAAATGATACTTAGTCTATCAAATTGGTAACTTAAGTTTGATTTATAATGTTATGTTGAAAGTGTGTACAAGTCAAATTCTGCAAGTTACTTTAAACCGCTTTACGTAGAAATTAAGCATTTATTGTGTGTAGCAAAGACACCAGCGTTGTAAGTTACTACCTTCTGTCTGAGATGGAACGAAATGAAGAAGTCTATACATTGTGGTTATTTATGTAAATAACATGAGGGCTGCCCAGAAAACAATCCGGCCATCCAAGCCTCTCTTTCTCGTGTTGCGGGGTGGGTGCTGTGCGGACAGCCCTCGCGGACGACCTGGAGCGCCGGGGCAGCGCTCCCCGGTCCCCAGCAAACCCTGGTCAGAGCAGGGTCGGCGCGAGAGGGCCCCCTTCCTCCAGGAAGCTCCGCAGCTGCTGGGTTGGGGAGGGTGGCAGCCATGGGAGAAGTGGGCTTTCTTACTGAACAGTTCCTCTCTGCCACCAGTACAGGTTCTCTGCAGTATTTTGGTTAACTCTCACAAAACCCCACGAGGGGTTATGATATCCCCATCTTACTGAGAGGAAGCAATCTCAGAAATGCCACGTCGCCCAAGACTGTACAGCTGCTAAGTGGCAAATTGGGGTGCAGTCTGTTGTGCTCCGGACCCCACGTTCATGGCCACTTGTACTGCTGGAACCTCTTCCATGCCCAGCGTAATGAGGATATAAAAGTGGGTCATCTGTGCTCTCAGCCCTCAGAGAGTTCTGTTAACTCTAGTAACTGTTGGGAGAGCAGCTCAGACTCCCCAGAAAGCCTCGAGCGCCCCCTTTTAGGCCATGTCTGGTGAAACACGCCTTCCCCCATTTTGGGGCAAAACCATTCTCTGATAAGAAAACGCTGGTTAAGCCACATTTTGAACCGGAATGTGTCGATTCCTTTACCATTCTTTCTTAATTTTGATCTGTAAGAGATTTCTGTCTCAGAGTCCTATGACTGATGTAACTCAACAGTGGTTGATGACCTGAAATTGCTGCCCGAGGGACACCGTGTCGCCCTGCACGCCTCCTCACCATCAGTGTTGTCCATGACCGTTGACATAGAAAAGCTAAGGCAATGAGAATTTTTAAAAAGTTAAGCTACTTTATTTTAATTCAGCTAAATTTTAAATATCCAGGTTGAAAAACTTGTGACCAGGATTAATTATTTCCAAGATGAAATTGAACATTTTGTGCTGATCCCCAAATCCCCCCTTCACACTCCTCTTACATCCTTCCCACCCCACCCTCTGCCTTCATTACGAATGAGAAACCTCTGGACATGTGCACGACTCTTCATGACCCAAGAGATACAAATTTCAGATACCACAGATTGACAAAATAAAAAGTAACCAAATACCACTAAGGAGCAGGTTTGGACAATTAAGTTCGTGACCTCATCCTAGAGAAAGTGCTACATACCTCACTGCGGTCACCTTGGAAGCACTCCCCTGGGGAAGCCGTGCACCAACGCCCGCGCCTGGTCCGCCCTTCAGAGCGGCTTTGGAACTCTCTTTCTGGAGTGGCCATCAGAGCCGTCATCTTCCCTCAAATCTGACCATTAAGTTCGCGAACTTCCCACCGTGCGCTCACGTTGGCAGCGCTGTGCACACAACTCGGTCAGGTGTCATAACCTTGGCAAGGTACTGAGCTGCTTGCACAGAGCTGTCAACGTAAGCTCACGGTGGCAAGTTCGCGAACTTAATTGTCAGATTTTGGGGACAACAACAGCTCTGAGGGCCATTCCAGAAAAAGAGTTCCAAAATGGCTCTGCAGGGTGGACCAGGCGCTGGCGTCGGTGCACAGCTTCCCAAGGGGAGGACTTCGAAGGTGACCGTAGTGATACTCAGCACTTTTTCTAGGGTGAGTTCCCGAAATTAATTGTCTCACCTCGTATATGTCTATAAAATAGATCATTGGTTTACACCTGGGGATGTTTTTCAGAATACAGTCTCCACATCGCAGGACTCCGACTTGCTGTGTGTGTAGGAACAGGGTAGAGAGGGGGCAGAGCATGGTGGGAGATACTGTCCAGGTCTCTGCCTTTTGAAAGGATCTGCAGGGGCCTTTGATAGCATCCGTTTCCCATTCCAGGGTCTTCTCTCAGAATGCTGAAAAATGTTGTCTAACCCTCTACAAGTCAAGTCAATGTGTGTTTACCTGAACTATCCTTAAACTCATCATAATCGTAGTTCTGGTGATTCAGTCAGTACATATGCCAGAAACCATGTAAGTTGTGCTTACTTTATTGTTAAGTGGTTAGAATTACCTGGTGTCCCATTATACTTTAGGACATGGTGTTTTAGATGAGAGGTCTTTTATGTTACCGGATGGAGTTAATCTCACAAATCGTAACGTCTGGCGTTCCTGAGGAGCCCACCGTATCAGCATGTGCCAAGCGCCTCCCTGGGTTCATTCAATCTCAGGCGTGCCGCAGTGCCATGAGGCGGATGGGACAGTGCTGAGGCCGCTGGGGCGGGGGTGGGGTGGGGGGTGGGGACACAGCCTCCCAGACAAGAGTCTGGGCTGGGCGCCAGCACCCGTGCACAGGCCCGTGTGGAGCCCGTGCGCCGACCGGCTGGCCAGAGCTTGCGAGCCTTACTTCCGCACTTGACGTTTCCCGTAGTGATGTTGGGGTCTGCGCTGTGGACAGTTAGGATTCAGCCCAGCACCTGCCGTTTCAGTTGTTTGAGAACTTTCTTGTCGTGTGTATGTATGTGTGTGTGTGTGTGTGTGTACATTTGGATACACACGTGTGTGTAATGTATACTCACATGAGTGGCTGCTAGTGACATCTTTGATCTAAGTAAAAATGTAATCTTACAGAGTTAATGCAAATGTACATACTTGATACTTTTGATTTCAGTTCATCGAAGGTCGCCTGGCAAAACTAAATGCAGGAAGGGGTTTCTCTGATGTCTTTGAAGAAGAGATCACTTCCGGTGGCTTCTGTGGAGGTAAGACTAGTTCTATCTGGTGTGGTTCTGTTTTCTGGGTAACAGTTACTGTGGTGTTTGCACCTGTGTCTGATACCGCTGCTGTCACAAACGGCTACTTTCTCCTAAACATGCAGTGCATGAGGTCCAGTTTTTCATGGAGTAAGAGCTGTGGTATTATTTTGCCCGATTCCTGTTATTCCATGCATTAGATAGATGGTCATGTGAAAGACGGGTGTTTGCTTGGGCGATCTCACGATCTCTGGACACAAATATCAGGGAAATGCAATGAGTTTGTATCTTCCTGCCTTCTCTTCTGATTAGTTAGTATTCTCAGCTGGACAGTGACACGTGTGGCTACACCGAGGAAGAATTAACGAGGCGCGGTTATGGCTGAAGCAGTAGATTGTACTATAAGCAGTAGATTGAAGGCCACCCCGCCTCTCCATCTTTAAGTCATGTTATTACGGAAGTCTTTACCTTCTTTGCCTGCGGACCGTTGCAGCGGTCAGAAGAGACTTTCCAGTTTTCCACCCCACATGCTTGTGTGGGTCATTGTGAAACATGCTCACGTAGAGCAGTTGAAGGAGGCATGCTATTTCGTGCGTGAGAGATCTGTCGTGTGGCACCCCACTTTATTTAATGTAATTAACTAGTGTAATTACGCAATCCTGTTGTTTCAAATGTAAATAGTCAAACAGCATCATCATTATCTAGGCAGTTAATGATTTATGAACTGATACCTTGTATGTGATTGCCCCAGCATATAGTCCTGCCTTTGGCAGAGAGTTTTACTTGAGTCCATTCATTTGTTCATTCATTCATTCATTATTTGCTGAGTGTTCATTATGTATGAGGCACTGTTTTAGATATGTGGTGAACAAAACAAAAATCCCTGGTGTGCACATTTTCATCTGGTATGATAGTAATTTTCCCACTTATCTGCAGGTTTAATTTGGAAAAAAATTTAGTTTCTGTGAATAAACCATTGCTAGAATTGAGAAATAAAATGTGAGAAGACAGAAATACATACTCACATGCAGATTTCCCCAAATTTAATTTTATTCATAAATAAGATTTATTTTTGCAGCATAAAAATATAAAAAGTGCTAAGCTAAATTGTTCATTAAAGGAGGTACAAATGACCTGAGCGGTGTGGCCCTGCACTTGACACAAGTATAGCATTTCATTGAAAGCATTCAGCTCTGAGAAAAACTTAGTTTACCTGACTCAGCAAGTGAGCTGCATGTGGGATTGTTCTGGTCCTCACCTCCTTAGCTCATAGATAATAATTTAGCTTCAATGGAACTTTTGTGTGAAAATGAGGCCTTTTCACTTTTCAACTCAGACAAGCAAAATATTGTCAGCTCATAGACAAATTGCTTGAGGCATCTACTCAATATTTACATAACTGCTGTCTCATTATCCTTGTGACCCATGGGGCTAGTATCTTCTGTGGAATTGAAGATGACATCTTGTGACAGTAATGGGATAGAACTATGATCTTTCTGTACAGGAAGTTCTCTAGTCTCAAGCACTGGTTAGGATGAAGTAGTCATTGGTCCAGACCCCTCTGTAATAGGGTGTAGCCGGCTTCTCTGGTGGGGGTGGGGGTGGCGGTGGTGTCACTAACATGCATCACCGAGGTCTTACTGTTTGAAAAAGAATGGGAGACTATTGATCACCAGTTGACACGTGACTTAGAGGTTGCTGCATTTCAGCACAACTCAGTGCCAACCACCTTGTTGTTCTCTGTTAAAATAAAAAAGGTTTTGAATTCTTAATTTAGGGGAGCCAGTGCTGATCCCAAAGGCCAGTGCAGTTCAGCAAGCATTAATTTCAGAGTGGGCAGCAAAATGTCCACTACACAATGATGCCTGCCTGTCAAGTGCTATTTTTCAATTACTGTATTTTGGGTTATTATCCTGGAGATATATGGAGATGATTCTTAGAAAACAATAAAGCAAAATTCACTGGAATCTGAAACAAAAAGATGAATAATCTAATAAAAACTAATAATGTTCTTATAAATGAGGAAAAAAATACACACATTTCCAAAATAGTTTCTAGAGGTCAGCTGCTAACATTTGTCATCTAGATTCCATTTGTGAGAAAGAAGAGTGTGTCTGTGTCATGCGTGATGTGGAACTGTTTGTTCTTCAGAGAAGTGAACGGTTTTAACTTTGTCATTGCTTTCATGGTAATAACTGTCGTAACTGTGCATACATACTGAGTATTATTAATGTGTGGCAGAAGGTCTTGTAAGACCTCTACAAATATTACCTTATTTAATCCTCTCATCCCTCGTTGTTATGACTCAATAATTTGCTCAAGGTCACACGGCCAGTTGTGCCCGAGTCTGAACTTACTTGACGTCAGAACGCTGGCATTAATACCTGTAATGTACCGCAGTCTTGTGACAAGAGGTCTTCTCAGTCAGAAGACATTCAGTAAACTAGAGCAGTGCCCAGGCCTCCTCTACTCTGATCGGGTAGAAGTGAAATTCCTGTTTCTTTTGACTATCTATTGAAAGTTGGTTGGTTGGTTTGTTTTGCACATACAGCCCTCAGAAAGATTACTGTAGGAGAAATCAGCATTCACTAAAGCAAAAGAAAAATACCATTCCTTTAAGCAAAAATAATTAGGCGATTTCCAAAAAGCATCTGACATCTCTGCTTTCCGTATCACTGCGGTGGTGTGCACACTGTACTCGTATGCTTGGTGCTAACACGCGTGGTGGCGATAAAATGAAAGTGAGTGTGGTGGGCTTTAAAATTATTGTGGCTCTGATTGAAAACGTACGTGCAGGACAGTCAGACACGGACAGTGACACCGAATGACGCAAGTTCACAGTGAGCCTAGAACTGTGGTTAGCGGTGGCAAGTGCGTGCAGACGTGCAGGAGCTGTTTTCTGCCCTGTGAGTCCCCGTGGTCACAACTGTTAAAGAAGTGCCTGTGACTCCTGCTGCTTTCCTGAGAGCCCTGGACGACTCAGCCTCTAACAGTGGTCAGATTTGGGGAATGTGTCCTGGCAGGCCGCCTTGTCGGGGTTAGCCGGTGGACGAGGACCTGGGCACACCAGCGCGTGCAATGAGATAGACACGAATGTTTGTCTGTGAGAAGGCAGCTCAGGAATACTGAGTGGTGGAGAGGTTTTCCTCGTAAGTTTTCATTTAAAATAAAACCAGTTCTTGAATCCACTTCCAACGACCTAAGCTTCAGAAAGGAGAAACCTTTTCAGATCGACGTTCCATGGAACTGTGCGGTGACGATTGTCCATGAGGAGCCTTTGTTTCTTCGTTGGGTTTCTGATGCCATCTCATCTGTCTTACATTTACTGAATTCCTGTTTTTACTGAGTAAGGTAGCAAAGGAATTTGAGGGGGTGGTAGGTAATCTGCAGTTTTAGAAGCATTTTTTGGCCTCACTGAACAATTTAGAATAATTTACATTTTTTTTTGATAGGTAACAACAAATTACTGGAATTTAAACAAATACATTGGAGAGAAAGTCTTTGTACAAGTGAGAAAGATATTTTGGCCTTGAATGTGAGGAAGCTTGTTTGATTAAGAAGAGCAATGTTAAGAATTTTTTCAATGATGCTTACATAACCCAGCACTTTAATATTGGGACTCAGTGATTTTTTTTTTTTTTTTTTTGGCATTCACGTTCATTTTTAAGAAGAAAAACAGCCTTTAAAAAAAAAAAAAAAGAAAACCAAAACATTTTCAAAGAATAATGTGCTTGTCTCATAAATTTTGTGGAAATAGGAACGTTCAATCTTAAAAGCACTAAATTTAAAGAGACAAGTATCCTTTAAACATTTTTTTAACAAGGCTCTACCTAAATTGTACCACATGTTTCCCTACAATCTCAGCAGTTTCTTTAGGGACTTCCTGTTTGTCCCTGTGCCTCAGACTTCCAGATTCTTCCTGGAGATTCTCACTCTCCACCGCTGCTGCTCAGGGTAATGAGAGGCCCCGTCCCCTTCTCATGGTGACTGCTCTGAAGTGATGCAGAAGAGCTCCTTGTGACTTAAGCTTTGACCCGTTTTATTTAGCGGTCTTAAGGGGTAATGTTTCAGAGCGAAAGGACTAATGAACCAAGATTCAAGTGCCTGGATTTGCTACCTTGGTGAACTTGGGCAACTAAGGGACCGTCTCAGGACCTCAGTTTCCTCATCTGACAAGTTCTGTGCAGTAACTAGCATTTACGGTGTGCCTGTGATGTGCTAGGGACCGTACTAAGCATCGTGGCAACCAGGTTAAAGACCTAGTCCCACGTCACGCAGCTCTGAGGACGGGTGCCCTGCATGTGCAGACCCACTGGCTCCACAGCCACTCCCTACCAGGCCACTGCCTGACGCCACCGGCTTGGCCAACTTCCAGGTGGCAGAACGCAGCTCGGCTCGTGCTATAGGTGGCAACATGCAAAGAGCTGAATGGGAGCTCCTGTGAGTGCTGCGTGTCGTTACACCTCGGTGACAGAGAGCATGACCTCCTTGAGGGAGGGAGTCTGTGCCATGGGGCCTCTGAGTGGCCGTGGTTTTCTAAAGCCTGTAAACAGCCGGGAAGGTTCGGGAGCTCTAACTGAAGTCAGCCGGTGCAGGACAGTGCTTTAGACCAGCCGTGTGACCTCAGTTAGTTAGGCTTCTAACCTCAGCTTAGTGACTACATTACTTGTTTGGAGCTGACTGTGTGATTACTAGTTTTATTAGCACTGGTTTCATCAGCATGTGAGCTTTCTCCCCATCGTGTTCACAGCCTGAAAAGCTTCCCATTTCCATGGGTAACAGTGGTCAGATTTGGATTTACAGCTAGAGAATATTTTCAAGCAGTTTAATTGCACTGACATAAAGTTTGTGATCAATTAATGTTAATTTTTAACAACCATAGAATGATCTTCTTTTTGTCCTCAAGGTTCTTTGCATTTTTAAATTCCTTTCCAATTTTTTTTCTTTTCCTATTTACTTGAAACTTTGTTTTAAAATGAACCTAATTGCATAAAAGAGGCAAAATTTTTACAAAATAGCATAGACATATAACATTGAAAAATCAGTTAAAAAGACATGGGAATTTGGGCTTTTGCAAGAGAGGTTATGTTTTCCCCTCTGAGGATAACATTAAAATGAAAGATAATAGACTATTTTAACATATTAGCTCCATATGTGAGGAAAGAAGTGTCCGTTCTTAAACATGTTAATTACTATTTTCTTAAGAATTAGAGCAATTTATTAGTTCTTATGATGCCATGCTTCTTCCACATTGCAGATGCATAACATTTGCTTATTGGAATCCTGGAAATACTGGTTCTTGATGAATTTAGGTTTATGGATTTATTTTTTAATTAACGTTATTGGGGTGACATTGGTTAATAAAATCTTATAGGTTTCAAGTGTACAATTCTGTATTACGTCATCTGTATATTGCATCGTGTGTTCACCACCCCAAGTGAGATCTCCTCTTGTCGCCATGCATTTGACCCCCTGTACCTTTTCCCCCTCCCTGCCTCCCCGCTGGTAACCACTAAGCTGCTGTCTGTGTCTGTGAGTTTTCATTTGTTTGTCTTGTTCATTTATTGCTGTCAGTTTTATATCCCACATAGGGGTATGAGTGAGGTCATACGGTTCTCAGCGTTTTCTGTCTGACTTATTTCGCTTAGCACAATAATCTCAAGATCAATTCTTGTTGCAAATGGCAATATTTCATCTTTTCTTATAGGCAAGTAATATTCCATTGTGTATATGGACCACAGCTTCTGTATCCAGTCACCTAAAAGGACATTTTGGTTGTTTCCATGTCTTGGCCACTGTGAATAGTGCTGCAATGAACATCGGGGTTCATATACCTTTACAGATAAATGTTTTCTGATTTTTTTGTGCAGATCCCCAGAAGGGGGATTGCTGGGTCACATGGTAACTCTATTCTTAATTTTCTGAGGACCCTCCACACTGCCTTCCACAGTGGTGGTACCAGTTTGCACTCCCACCAGCAGTGTACCAGAGTCCCTTCTCTCCACATCCTCTCCAGCACTTGTTATTCCTTGTCTTGTTGGTAACAGCCATTCTCACAGGTGTGAGGTGGTGTCTCATTGTGGTTTTGATTTGCATTTCCCTGATAGCTGATGAGGATGAGCATTTTTTCATATGTCTGCTGGCCATTTGTATGTCTTCGTGGGAGAAGTGTCTGTTCAGGTCCTCTGCCCATTTTTTCATTGGATTGATTGGTTTTTTTTTTTGTTGAGTTGAATGAATTCTTTGTATATTTTGATATTAGCTCCTTATCAGAGGTGCTCTTTGCAAATATCTTCTCCTGTTAGGTTGGTTGCCTCTTTATTTAGTTGATGGTTTCTTTTGCTGTGCAGAAGCTTTTTAGTTTAATATAATCCCATTCATTTATTTTATGGATTTATTTTTGATCAAATATTCCTGACATCTTATTTTTCTATATTCCAGGGAACTCGAGATCCTATCAACAATGGGTACATACAGTCAAGGTAATGATAACCTACTTCGAAGTTCCTTCTTTGACTTGTCTCTGTAATGGACTATGTTTAGTGAAAAGTATGCTGTTTATACTCATGCTGTTTAGGGGCAATATTTGAAATGTTTGTATATTTTCTCACATTTAAAATGTTTTATTTTATGCTTGTAGTTTGTTGATCTTCATAAATATAATTTTAAAATGGAAAGCTTTTGTCTGTAGGCTTGTTTTGAAAAGCAAGATTTCACTGTCACCATAAATTATATTCCAGAACAAGGAATTAGGTGGAGTAATAGGGTTTGATGGGAGTAGGATTTCTGGTAATATGTTTTTTTAAATATAAAATTCTCTTCCACAAGTTGAGACTTTATTGTTTAATATTAAAACAATTGATAGTTGCATGTACTTCTTTTTTATTAAGCTTTAAATATTTAAATATTACTGGTCATTTTGTCCAAGTCTGCCTGAACTGCAAAGATGAATTGATTTTTAAATGATGGTTATATCAATGAAAAACACTGAACAGAATGTTTACATTTCGTGTGAAATTACCATAGTATATAAGAGCTTGAAAACCCTAAACATCAAATAATTTTTGTAGGTCTTTTTTTCACTTGTGAGTAAAGCTCTTTTGTTCTATTAATAAAGTGTTGGTCTCAGGCTGGCCACAGTTCTTGGAAATAAATTTCTGTGTTTGCTTTGCAGAAGGGAGGTGCGTTCTTGAACTCAGCAGTGACCAGAGCGACTCCCGCAGTGCGGACAGCATATAAATTCGTAAGCTTTCTTTTGATATTTAAAAATCCTGTTGATAAAATTTTATGGTATTTTCCCAGCTGATAGACATGTAAGTCTAGAATAATTTCTATGTTTTTAAATAAGATTCAAAAAACTTATAGTTAATATTGATAAAGCAAAGTCAAGTCTTAACATTATATCACTGTATAGAGCAGGTGTTTTATTTATATAATCTAAAAATGGTTCTTTATTTTATTTCACAGCTCTTAGCCAAATTGTGCACTGAGGTTACAACAGTTGATGGTGAAGAACCATTTTTTAAGATTCACTTCTTTAGTTTGGAAGCATATCGTAAATTCTCATGGTGGACCTGAGGCCGAGGTAGAAAAAAACAGAAAAATAGGGCACGTTCTCTTCCCTCAATGATGCTTCATAATTACAGTCTTCACTGGGTCTGCGTGGTTTATAGAACGACAAAACGACACCAGCAGCCTCAGCAATAAGTAAATAGTTAACAGAAAGGAACCTTTCGTGTGATCACTGAGACCCTTCATGACATGACTTCTCCTACGTCCCGTTCCACCACCCCGCAACCCCCGAGAACCTTCCGTATTTCGGCTCCTCACTTCGTAAGTGCACGGTGTTCTTACACAGGCCAGTCCTGCCAACTCGGACTGGCATTTCTTGGCTTTTATTCTCCTGGTAAACACCAGTTCATCCAAATGACAGGCATTCGTTCCCTGAAAACCTTTTCCCAGCCCCGCAGACCACCTTTCGGTACCTTCCTTGCTGTTCCGTGGGGCCTGTGCGGTTAGCTGTGTGTCCGCTGTTGCTTTGTCTGGGTACATGTTTACCTGTGATACTGGATTTGTAGCTTCTTGCGGGAGGGGCTCGTGGATTGGTGTTCAATATGTGCTTTTAAAATCCAACAGGTCATATCTAGTCTATTTTCTAAAGGTATTTAGGACAGTAGTTTTGATTTTATGAGAATTTATCTTCATATGCTTTAATGAACTGATATGATTGAATTAATAATAGAATAATATATTTTAATAAGTTTAGAACTTATTTTCTTGTACAGGACGAGGTCATTACATAAAAACAGGAATGGTAGGTACATATATATATATGTATATATATATGTATTTATACACATATATGTAAATATATACACACACACCTATATATATATATATATTAGCTACCATTCCTGTTTTTAAAAATCTGTTTCAAAGATTACATTTTATAGTACGGAAGCTGATCCACACGGTGGATTCAGAAATCCTCGGAGAAACTCAGAGACACAGAAGAAACTGCTGTTTGCCAGATGGGAGGGGGTTGGGGGAACTGGGTGAGAAAGGGGGAGGGGTTAGGAGTACAGACTAACAGTTCCAGAACAGTCCTGGGGATGCGAAGTGCATGCTGTGATAGCCGTGTATACTAGGACGATTGGGGGATCGCTTCACAAGGACATAAATGTCCAGTCACTATCCTGCACACCTGAAACTGATACAGTACTGCGTGTCAACTGTATTGAAAAATAAATTTAAAAGCAAAAAGATGAAACAATTATATCTAAATAAACAAAAAAATGAATAAATAAGTACAATGCCAAAATTCTGATCTGTTTGAAGCCTCATCATACATGGGACGAGGGGGTGATTGCTGTGCCTCGGGACTCAGCCCGGCCGCCCCGGCCGGAGCTCTGCTTCTCAGGAAAGGCCCCGAGGAGGTCGCTGTCTCACTGGGATAGCCGTGGTTTGATTGCTGTATGTTGTTTTGAAGCAATTTTAATATTTCACGGCAAACTGGCACGTGCTGCCGTATGAGAATCAAACCGGTGTTGAGTCTCATGTCTCACGGTCATTTCAGGGTCTAAGAAAGGTTCCACGGTCATGTGCCCTTTGTGTTCCTTTACTCCGTGCCTGAACTCTAAGTTCTCCTTCAGGCTTAGAGACGGTAGATTGTGTTCTGCTGCTAAACGTGCGCTGTCCTCTTGAGTTTCACTCCTGCGTTCCGTCAGAGCACAGAGAGAGCAGACGTGCTCGAGACCTCGTGTGCCGGGCGTTCACATCCTTCTAGTCAGTAGACTTTCATTTTGAACGCTTCCCTGCAAAACAGTAAAACGTTCCCAAATTTAAAATTCTCTTCTTTGGAGGATTATTCTTTAAATTAATTTTAGGCAGTTCAGAATATACTTAATACTTTTATTTTTTGACAATGCCGTACATGGATCAGGAGGACTGGGGCACGCTGTCCCTGAACCTCATCTCTGCTTGTATTCCGAAATAATCTCCGAAATTCCTCCTTTGAGTACACATTGCCATGAACAAAACACCCGGTTTTTCCTATATGGGTGTACCCCAAGTTGTCTACCTCATTCTTCTGTGGGTAGGACATTTTTGAGAGCTGGGAACCATGTTCCCAGTGTTCCATGCATTGAACAGTGGCCTGTGCACCTGTCATGAGCCAGGCCTTGGGCGGTGATGGGAGGGCAGCGGGGGGTGTGACAGGAGCCGCAACTGCAGAGCTGCTGTGCCGCTCCGGGGTCGGCACGGCCACCGCGTCGCTCTGTGCTCGGGACGCAGCACCAGTCCTGAGTGTGTGTGGAAGGAAGGAAGGACCTCGTCCTGTACATAGAACGTTTTTTCCTATGCTTTCCAGGCTTGTTTCCTATGCCTGCAGGGACCAGAAGGGAAACTAGAACTGACATACATTTTCGCTTATGAATCTGAAAATAATAGCAAGGTGGACACATGTTCAGTTTTGCTAAAAGATTTTCTAAGTTAGCTTTCTTTGTAAAGTCTTTGCATTTTTTAGTATTAGCCATAGCCACTGCTGGTGCTCTTCTGGAGCGATCACTGGTGTGTTAGTAATAGCCATGACGCTAAGATAGTTCTGCTAATCAGAACTTGTGTCTGCCCGGGGAAGCACTCTGCAAGGGGGTGTGATGCCCAGACACTCGCCCAGATGAGCTGCTGCTGCTGGGGTGTGCCCTCTCTGCTCCCCCCCGGGTAGCCAGTTTCAGGTGCAGCCTGGCTGTCAGTAATCCGGTTGGCTCTTGTGTCTTTAGAGAGTTTAGGAGGCAAACTAGATGGGCATTAGCCTCTGTATGACATTTGTCCGCACACAGAGACCAGCATGTTTTCACCAACTCACATAGGCGCGACGGGAAATGGCATGTGTCCCTGAAAGTACTTTTAGGTTATAATTTGTTCTTTTTCTACATGATATGACTTGTTAGCAGTTTTCTGTAAGTGAGGCCTCGTGCACTTAGCTTTTAAATGGTAACAGAGCCATGCTGAGCCCGATGCTTGCATTGTCGTTTCTAGGCGAAGAGTCACGCAAAGCAGGGCCTGAAGGAGGTGAGGAGCAAGCTGAAACACAAGGTGCGTCTCGGTCCTCTGTCCCCCCCCTGGCCCCGTGCTGGCCTGAAGCTCGTCTGTACGGGTCGCACGGGATTTGCGTTGTTAGTGACTTCTGAAATGTGCTGAGCCCTATGTTGGAGCATGTATTTTTCATAACAAGCCTTCCAGCCACTCTCTGCCATTCCAGAAGCATCCACTGAGTAATCTCTTTGTAGTTTGCATATTTTATCACAGAACTGTAGAGATCTTCAAAGATGCTTTAACAAGACGTATGTTTTCGTAAAGTTAATTGCCTTGATATCACAATTGAAATTCTTCCAGCTGAGAATTTTCTTTAAAAACGATTATTTTTTTGGTGCAAAATTAAACTACAGATGTCATCATTTGGTTTTATAGGATTGTTTAATAGTTTGAAGCATGTTCTTAAGGTACAGAACTATGTGTTTGAGGAGATGTATTTCACTCTGTGAATATTGCATGTATATGAATATGTGTATGTATATGTGTATTTAGTTTGATTACATTTTACATCTTGGCAGATTTTATTAGTTTTTATGTTTTGAATTTCTGCCTTTGGAGGAAAAACATACTACTTAAAATTTCCATTGTAGTGATGGAGAGTAAATGATCTTCATTTGAATTTTATTCTAATTATTCAAAATAGTAAGAAATTGGGGAATTATTAATTCATAATGTAGAAAAATGCCTTGTTTTCCTAAGTAGGCTCTTTCAGCGTGTACCTGATGGGTTATTCAGTTACTTGCATGTGTACTAGACACTTTGTTTACTAATCAGATGACTCCGGTAGTCAAAGGAGCGTTTAGAAATCATCACTTGCACTTGTTTCATGGCAGGACACAGAAGAGGACTGTGGGAGCTGCTCCGGTTCTGTGCAGTACACGCCCGAGGGCCCCGCCCTCAGCGATGGGAGCGGGGCCCCAGACAAGTGCCAGCCCAGCCAGGTGAGGCTGTGACCCCCAGGTGCTGACATTGTGTGGGAGTGATTGTGGCCCTGTTAATGGGGATCGTCCGTGAAGAACACATAATGTTACGGTCAGGGGATGCGCAGGTGACCACGGGCAAGCTCTACGGGGAGGCTTGGGGACTGAGTGTTCCAGGTGTCGGTTCTCTGTACTCTGAGTTAGAGCTCGCAGAGTCTGTGACCATGAAAATAACGGACAGACATTTGAGTGTGAAGTAATAAATGTCCACCTTTTTCTACGTTAGATACTGTCTCTGCTAGAAATGCTTACAGCCTCTGCTGCGTGCTGCTAATGTGCAAAACCTTGCCCCCAGGCAGGGAAGGGTTCAGACCTGGGGCTGTCTGCATCTCTGATCTTGCATCCTATGTGTGCGTCTGAAGGTATTAACGAAGCCAGAGTTTATAGATGAGGAAGTTGACAGCCAACATGGTCACGTCACGGACAAGAACCCACGTCTGATGCCCAGTCCACGTTGTTGGAGGTGCAGACACGCAGGGTCTGTGGACAGGTGGCCCTGCGTGAAGGGCCTGCATGTGTACTGGGGACAGGAGAGGCCTAGCGAGGCTGTAGGCAGACTCAGCCATTTAGCTGCCCCACACCAGTGCACGGTGGGCGCAGTTCTAGGTGTTCTAGAAAAACGAGCTCTCTGCCTTCATGGGAGTACTTCCGTAGCGTATGAAGGCCTCTGTGGTTCATCCTGTTACTGAGCTTGTATTTGCAAATGTGAGTACTGCAGACCTGTGGCATGTTAGCAGAAAAGGCTGGCTGTCTGACCAAGGGTAGGCCTTCCAGTACGGTGATCGTGCCAACGTGCAGAACCCTTTCTGGTTACCACTGCTAACTGGGAGGAACTTAGCAACGAGGAGACACCTGATGGACTTGCAGTCAGTTTCTCAGATTTTCTTCATCACTAGGATGTTCAGTTCCTATTTGCCTCAAGGTATAACTTCTTAAAAACTTTTGCCAACTATTTAGTGCCTTGGAGCATTTCCATCATATTGACCATGGTGAATAGAATTTTCTGTGCAGTAAATGTGTTCTCTTACTCCTATCTCTCTAAGTGTAATAATATTCCGGTCTGAACACATTCACATTTTTAATTACATATGTAAAGCATTTCTGGGAATACTTGATGTGGTTAAAGGTAGAGTCTAGGTATCAGTAAACATGTCAGAGACTCTAATGTTTATTTATTCATTTATATTCTACCTATTTACAAAAATAAGTGGACATCTTACAAATAATCATAGACTCAGATATTACCATTCATTTAACTGAGATGAGATTCAGGGCAGTAAGTGTGCAAGAAGCTCAGACCTACCCCCTCGATTAAAGCCGAAGTGGAGAGACGGGCACAGCCACCGCGGGTCGTGATGCACAAGAATGGAAGGCCAAGGTGTTCAGCGCGTGCACAGGCATTGTGGGAAATGGGCGGGTGTTCAGTGTCCGCGAGCTTGCACCTGCAGGGGTCGCCGCCCAGGGGACAGAAATGGGGGTTTCTGAACTTGGTCTCTGTGCCATCTCTCATTCGTTAATAGCCTCTCGAAGGCAGCTTGGTCTCCTGTCTGTCACCTCTGCTTCCACGTGAGAGTGGAACTACTTTTCTAAAAATGGAAGAGTAGCAGCAGAGAGAGACCGAGCACACCTCTTTCCGCGAGGCCCCGGTTGGAAGAGCTGCGTCACTCTCTCGGGTTGGGACTGGCCGCTCGGCTCCGTGCCCCTCTTGCATCTGATTATTCAGACGACCATGTGGCAGAGTCAGTTACTAAGTGCCAGACTCTGCCGACACCTGCGGGGTTTGGTGGCCCAGGTCATCTTGATGTTCTCACTGCTGTTTTGAAAGAGCAGCCTGGGAAAACACAAGCCCGAGGGACAGGTCCTGGGCTGATCGTGAGGCTGTCTGTGTGTGTTGTGTGCGCTGCCTGATACATTGGGAACTCTCAGCCGTCTCAGCGGAGTGGGGGCTCTCAGCCCGGTTTTTCAGACTGAGCAATGGGGAACAGTGGGTTTGAGAAGCGTGCCAGGCTTCTGCAGGGAACAAAGAGAACAGGAGGGCTGGGAAGCAGACAGATGGTTCCGGAATTCAGGTGCCCACCGTCCACCGTCTCGCCTTCACTGGGTGGTGTGTGTGTGTGTGTGTATGGGGGGGGGCACTCAGAGACAGGGGCGTGGAGTTCAGCACCAGACAGACCTGACTGTGGAAAAGGTCCCCTCCCTGAGCCTCATTGTCTGCGTTTGTGCAATGGCTGTGACCACAGCTGGCACTTCGGGCCACTGTGGGCACGGTGACGTGGGTGGCCCACTAGGCACGCTGTAGTCGGCAGCTCTCCGCTTACGCAGACTCACATCTTGAGTTCAGATCGTTGATAGCGATGCCCCTTCCCCGTTTCCACTGTCTTCTCTCCTGGTGGTGACGTTCCAGACTCACTGACCATCCCCTGTCGCCAAAGTAGTGGGGACCCTGCGGTCGTTTGTTTACACTTAAGTAGGAATAAGTTTAGGTCCCAGTTCACGGGTCAGAGAGAAGTGTGCCGCGATTGTTCTGAGAAGTGTCGTGGTTCATCAGCGCCACTTGAGTGTGCCCCTTCACTGTCACTAGGGTGTGTGAGTGAGGGGCTCGGCCTCACTCCCCCACGCGCACCCCGTCCGCCTGCCCCCGTTGGACGTGCGTCCTAGCTGCACAAGAGCCTCACGTTTCCAGTTTCCAGCTAGACGTGTGTCCGTGAAACACTATCTTCATCTGTTTTTCTAAAGATCGAATGAGATGATGACAGTTTGAACTCCAAGAATGTGTTTTAAAGTAAAAAAATAAAGTTTTGTGATCTAGGTACCAAAGAAGAGCACAGATCCCCACACGTGTGCTGCTTTTAGCCTCTGTCCCATGATGTAGCGTGTCTTTGGACTTGATAGTGGATCGGCACCCCTCCCCCAACAAATAGCGATTTGTGTGTTGGTCGGCTAATTAGCACGGTTATTTCCCGTTTTGTTGATGAGGCTTAAATAAATGTCACGGTACAGCCAGGAAGCTCTCCCAATTAGGCTTCCCGTTTGTAAGACCCAGCCCTGTTCCCTTTGTGTGACGATGACAGTTCCAGCAGCAGCCCAGCCTAACAGGACCCCAGGGAGAGGGTCCTCCCCCCTCCCCGGCCTCGCTGGAAGCAGTGGTGGCGGGCAGTGAGAACACGGCCATGGTCACAGTGCAGGCCATCCTCATCCTGACTGCATGGGCACCTGCTCGCATCAGTTTTACTTCAGAACAAAATACTGTAGACGGAGTGAGCAATGTTTAGACACGCTCTGTCATCGGAAATTTACTTGTAAAAATCTATGGGAATTTCTGAGAATGAGGAATTCCTTTAAATAAATAATAGGTACAATTTACATGAACCTCAGATACTGCTCCACCTTAAATCGTGTAAGCCACTCTTACTCGAGTAGTAACTGTAGCGTGTGTGTGTGTGTGTGTGTGTGTGTGTGTGTGTGTGCCTTCGCGCATGCACACCTGGACTGGTGAGCTGCAGCGGGAGCTCAGCGCTGTCACGAGGCAGCGCTGGCAGGAGGGTGGCCCTGAGCACCGGGGAGTGCTGAACCTCTCTCTCCTTAAGCCTTCTGAAAACCCTGGCCCGCAGCACTCTGACCTGTGTCAGGCCTGGGACCGAGAGCAACCCACGCTGGTTTATTTCCGACCTACCTGATGATGTGGAAGCACCATGAGAATGTACTCTGCCATTTGTCCTATGACAGAGCACAGTGTCCCTGGTGGCAAACACCCACACTCGGAATGCAGTCAAAGCTTTAACCCAAATACAGTGTTTACACCTAGAAATGTGTTTAATAGTCCTCATTTCTATTAATAAGACCGAGTGCTATTAAATTCACTGTCATTTACGCTATTTTTAACCCAGCAGACCGCTGTACCTAATTTTTGGTACTTTGCCTGGTACGTGAAAAAAAATGTCTCCAGGTTCCATCTTATTCTAACCACTTGTTTGCATGGAACTAACATTTTTCTGTATCATGTTGGTTTTTTTCTCTTTCATGCTCAGGAGCCCAGGTATAGGGGACAGTTAGGTTCAGGGCCTCAGGTCAGGTAGGGTTAAAATATATTAACATGGACACTAATAGTTTCAGATACAGTTCTCTTTTGAATGCATAAGTAAAGAAGATGTTTACACAATGAATGTGATCTCTGTGATTTTCCATTTTTTACCTATTGTACAAGGTAATAATATGCACACTTCAAATGAAACTTTGCTATAGTTGTGTGTTCTTATGTATTTATCTTGGTTATAAATCATCCTAATGGAATTGTGGAAAAGAGCACATCAGCAATGAGTTTGCTTTATAATCAATGAGAAATGTAATTTCATCTTTAAAGAATTCACTTAGAAGTGATGTGAGCCTTTCTAGCCTGTACAGACTTCCAGATAAGTTATTTCAAAGCCACATTTTGGTTGAACGAGGACTTTAAAGAAATCTCTCTGTAAGCATGTTTTAAAAAATATTAGTGGTGAGATGGTTTACATTTTACATATATTCAATCTCATTTTAAAATGCTGCAAATGAAATTGTTTCTGTGATACTTATAAGAAAGAGAAAACTTAGATTCTCTAAATGACCCAGTTCCTACACATAATAAGTGATGGCATGGTCGGTCACACCAGATAGGGTGTGGAGTATAGTTTTGTGTTTATGAACAGTTTTCTTCCTTGGAAGTCAGTGGATTCTGGGAATAAAATGAGTGTGATTAAAGATAGTGTTTCTTGCTTGGGTCACATAATAGATATAAGAAAATGACACACTCATTGGAAGGTTTGGGAAACTGCAGTCCATTGAATGGCTTTGCTTTAGTGGTCAAGAATAGTCATTGGTTTACAGAGGGACGGAGCCACTCACTTCTTCTGGCCAAGAAAAGAGTGATTGTAAATCCCCGTGAGAAAGGTCATTAAGACCTGGGAGGAAGGGCATGTGTGTGAAGGAGCTCCCCCACCCCCGCACACCCCGAGAACTGGGAAGAGCACTCACTTACTGTCAACTTCACAAAACGGTAAAAATAAGTTTAACCAAATCATGATGAGCAAAAAACCCTTCATTTTTTATTTTTAGCAGTTTGTTTAATTTGGCTCAGAATTGAAAACACTATTATTATGGTCAAGCTAAAATGTTGAATTTTAAGTGATAAGGAAATCTATTAGATTTAGATGGTAAAAATTTTTTTGAAATGTTTTAAGTGAATGCATTAAAAGTTGCTCACAACAAATTCTGCCTAAATGAAAACACATTTTAATAGTCCCTGTCCCAAAGTCACTGTTTCACATAGCATATGTTTAGTCTAATTTATACTAATGTCTCTAATTTTAAAAGTTGATCTTTTAAGCCCATTTTGAAAAATCTGGGTACCATATCGTTAATTTTAAAAGGAATTATTGTTTTCTCTGTTTTTCTGTTGAAATAAGACTAACCTCTAACATGTCAAATATGATTATAGTTCAGTCTGTGTCCTGCAAACCGCCCCCCCCCCGCCCCCATACAGTTAGGGGTGACAAGGATGCCCTCTAGTGGGCTTCATATTAATTCTTTCCCTTGAAAGAAGATGCACAAGAAATTGGTAATTATAAAATTTACCTTTCAGAGTAGTCTCTTTTAGACACACGATAGAGTGCACCTGGAGACATGTGTATCGTCATAAAGTGTTTAAGAACTTTATGCTTCGAAAGAAATAATTCAAAACCAGCTCTTCTTTCAGTAACTGAGTTCAGTGTTGAAATGGTTAGCTCTGCTGAACAACACCTCGGATATTAGGGTGGGAGACCGAGTCTCGCTTACGCGAACATGTTCAGTATATATTCAGGAGATATTTTCACGTTGAAATGTGCCTTTTTAATGTTACAATTTCACTCTTGAAATTTATTGCCGCGATGGTTGTCATTTATTACAACGTCTTGAAACAGAAACAAAGGTGCTCAGTTTTTCCATTTAGTAAATATAATGGATTTCACCGTTCTGGACTTCACATCACTAATCACATCACTAATATTTTTCCTCACTCATTTCTGTTCTGTTTGACCTCGTGAGGGTTTTTCCCGTTACCTCTTTAATTATTTCACAGGCTTTCGGTGCAATTCACGGCAGCCCTCTATGCCCAGAGTACCCGGTTTTTGTAGACAAATTCTTAGATTCTCCCAGGCATTCTGAGATACAGAAGTGATCACCTTTATTCCTGTTTTCATGTAAAACTGCTGCTCAGGTTGGGCATACGGCAGTGTTAAGTGTTGGTGGGAAGAAAAGCCAGTCTCAACTTTGCAGGGTTCCCGCTGCCGCCTGTGTGTCCCTTAAGGGAGAGAAGCGCCAGGAATATCAACAGATCTGTAACTACGAGGGTCTCAGAACCAGATTTATATCCACTGCATACTATTGTATTTCCTGGAACGGAACGCAGGACCTTAGAATCCCACGGAAGTGGCTTCACAAGTTAGCCCGGGCCGCATACCCATTACAGCACAGGAGTTACTGTGGGGGCAGCCTCGCCTGTAGCGTTTTTAATGGTGCTGCTAACATTTGAATATAATACTGGGCATTATAAAAAAAAAAACCAGCTGTAATTATTTTACAAATCAGGTATTTTAATCCTTGGTTATCTACCTTTTGCAAACGCTGTTTATTAACGAGATTGGAAATAACAGTTCTGTTTATCAGCACTGACTCATGAATGGTTTATCCCAACTAGAGAAGTCACCGTCACAGCAGTTAGTGAAAGGAACCCAATTCTCCATTTTATTGAAAATACTGTGGACTCCTGTGTCCTAAGAAATCTTTTTATATGTTGAAATATTGAAACCTTGTCAGCAGAAGAGAAATTGCAAATAGTTTGCCATTTATCAGAGGATTACTTAGTTCTTTATCTATTTGCCTTTGAGAATAATATTTAATAGTGTTACGTAGCTTCTCGCACGTACGCTGATCGGCAATCTTCCAGCACTGAAAAGTTAACTGCGAGCACTTTGTCAAAAGTTGCACTTTCAAATATTAAGAGGAAAAATAATGATACAATGTATAAATACATGTTTCTGCTGGTAGCTTGAGATGTGTCCGGCTGCCTGAGTGTGGCAGCTGCTTGAGTTCCGGTTAACGGAGAGTCGACTGCGATTCATCCGGCATCTATGTGCCGGTCCCCGTGGGTGCCGGTGACTGAGCGTCTGCCGTGCTCAGGTGTGGGATTGCTGGGTCAGGAGGTGGTTCTGTGCTAGCGTTCTGAGGACTGTACGTTCCCACCAGCAGTGCACAGGGCTCTCTTTTCTCTGCATCCTCGCCAGCACCTGTCACGTCTTGTCTTTTTGATGATGGCCATATGACAGGCATGAGGTGACATCTCACTGTGATTTTGATTGGCATTTCCCTGGTTATTAGCGATGTTGAGCACCTTGCCTTATACTTGATGAACATTTGTATGTCTTCCTTGGAAAAAAATGTCTATTCAAGTCCATTACCCATTTTTAAATTGGATTATTTTTGCTGTGGTATGAGTTATATGAATTTCTTCTATTTTTGTATGTTTACTCTGTATCCCATACATGATTTACAGATATTTTCTCCCTTTTCATGACAGTAGGAGGGAACATTTATTTTGTCGATTCTCATTATGTTGATCATTTTTCATTTTGTTGATCATTCTTTTAGGTTTTTAATTGGCAGTAATTCCACTTGTTGAGTTTTGCTTTTGTTCCTTGTGCTTTTGGTCTCATGTCCAAAAATTCATTGCCAAGACTAGCGACAAGGAGCTTTGGTCCCTGTGTTCTCTGCTGGGAGTTTTCTAGTTGCAGGTCTTGCATTTAAGTACTGAACCTGCTTTGAAGTCACTTTTGTGAGTGGTGTAAAATGAAAGGCATGCAGCTTTGTCCTTCTGCATGTGAATGTCCAGTTTCCCCAGCACCGTTTATTGAAGAGACTACTCTTTTACTATCGAGTATTCCCTTTCTCGTCAAAATATTCGCTCACCTTCTCCGCCTGGGTTTATTTCTGGGCTCTGTGGTCACATATGTCTTTTTTTTTTTTTACATGCTGTTTTGATTCCTGTCATTTTGTAGTATAGTTTGTAATCAGGAAATGTGATACTTTAGTTTTGTTCTTCTTTCTCAAGATTTATTTGGCTATTTAGGGTATTTTGTAGTCCCACCCAAATCATAGATTGTTTGTGTAGAAAATGCCATTAGAATATTAATAGGGATTGCATTGACTTTATAGATGGCTTTGGATAGTATGGACATTAGCCTCTTTGAATCCATAAACACGGATATCTTTCCATTTACTTGTGTCGTCTTCACTTTGTTTCATCAGTGTGTTAAAAGTTTTGATTGTATAGATCTTCCACTTCTATGGTTAAACTTGTTCCTAAGTATTTTATTGCTTTTGATGCTATTGTAAGTGGGATGGTTTTCTTCTTTTCCAGATGGTTCATTGGTGGCGTATAGAAACATCAGTTTGGATCATCTCTATTGGCCTGTTTTAAAGTTCACCAGCTTCTTCTTCAGTGTGCTTAGGACCCCACCAAACAAATTCTTCGTCTCTTATACCACGTGTTCCTTTCCTTTCTGTCATTCAGCTTGACTCCTTTTTATGGCGTGCCTCTCTCTGCTGCCCTCCCACCTGCCTCGCGTATCGTCCATCTTTTGACTCTTTTCTTACCTTACTTTATGTCTGGTAGTTCTCAAGTGCTGGGCCCCATGTGTAAAAAAGCAGAGAGTATGTTAAACAGTGGTTTAGTGCAGAACTGGCTGAGGCTCCTCCCTAACGCTGTCCTGTCCGTCCGTACAGAGGTCGAGTCCATCGCAAGCTGGCCCGGTTCGGGTCGTGTTGTTGACGTCATCACCTGCAGGGGGCACTGTTTTCTTGTTCTCAGGGAGGCGTGTGTCCCCTGGAGGCCCCGGAAGGCTTTTCTCAGTGTTCCTCCTTCGCCCCCAGCTGTCAGCAGGCGCTGCACCCCACCCAGGCACAGAGCGGGTCCCTTCTGTCCCTGCTTACGTGGTCCCAGCCGTATGGGGTTTTCTGTGCTCTGGGCCAGCAGGCCATGTGTGCCCGAGCCTCAGGGCTTTGCTCCCAGGGCAGGTACATTTGCTCATGTCTGATTGGTCTGGAGCAGTGGGCGGGCTGCCTGCCCCTCCCCAGTGGTGTCAGGGTAGGGCCCGCTGCCTAGGAGGGCTTCCTGTTCTCCCCAGAGTGTGCAGTTTTGCTTCCACACTTCCCCCCACCCCTGGTTCTGGGATTGAGTTTGCCGACCATCTGGCAGCAGCCTAAGGCTTTGTTATGTATCAGTGTGAATGGGGCTTCACGCCTGTCCCCTGCAGCAGCCTGTCACCTCCTGCAGGCCTGTCATCTCATCGGCTTGTGCCGTCTTTTCAGTCCCCAGGCTTGTCCCGGTCCTCCTCTGTGCCACCAGGTCGTGGGGTTGCCTGAGGCAGCAAATGGTAGGGTTGTATCGCAGGACAGGGCTTGTGAGCGCAAGCGCCCCATGCCCTTGCGATGCCCAGCTGCCCCAAATGGACGTGTTGGCCCACGCTGGCTGCTTCAGACGATTGAATTCCAGCAGGTTCTTTCCCCTGCTTCCGTGCCAGCCGCCTAGTTCCTCGTGCTTTCCACGGGCGGAGCAGATCCAGCCCCTCATCTGTCGTTGGAGAGGCTCGGAGTCCATGGAATTTAGGTCACTGGGCACCTTACAGCTCAGCTCTCTGAGAGGCTCAAGGAAAAACAGGGCTTTGTTTTTTTATATTATCCAGCTCTTCCCATTGTTGGGATGGGAGTTGACATTCTTTTGCTGTTTTTTGCATTCTAAATGGAAGTGGAATTAGAAGCAAAATGAATGAAGAGATACGCTTCTCTGTCTCAAGGACTTGGTCGGACAGGAATGGACTTAAAACGAAGCTGAGCTTTGCAAGAGAGCCCACATCGGGTCATAGCCGAGCGGTAGCGAATAATGTCAACGACGCACTGGTGAAGGTTCTCGGACATGTCTGGACCACCCAGAGTGTACCCCCCCCCCCCCCAAAGTCGTCTCACATACGCGGCACGCTCCAGCTCAGAGACTTCGTTCTGACGCTTCTGGAACGTCTCGTTTCCCGTCTGCTCGTGACAGCCTCTCATCAGCTTCACCCATCAGACGGCACCAAACTCAGGTCTTCTGCATCCTTCTGGTCACTCCTTCACCCTGACAGGAGTGCCTGTTGGCATTGTCCATGGGAAAGCATGTCACCCTCCTGTCCCTTCGTTCTGCCGTGTCCCCTGCTCGATCATCAGTGCTCCGGGTCCTTCTGTGACTACGGCCTGCCATAGCAGTGAGGTTAGAACTTGTCATTGCGAGAAGCTTCCTCAGGTTGAATCTCAGATTTCTATTTCTTTGGAGTTTCCTGGGACTTCCTTACTTAATGTCATTACAGTGAGGAGTTCTACGCAGCGAGTTGGGGCACCTGGGTTATTGTCCTGGCTCTGCCACTACTTGTCTAGTGTTGCCCTAGGCACTTAACTTCGTTAAATTTCTGGTTCCCTGATGTATAGGATAGGGAAAGGGTTCAGCAGAATTTGTGGTAGATGATGAAATGAAGTGTCGTATAGAAAACATCTAACACATGAAAGGAATCATGGGTAAGTCCCCGAACGGTGCGCTTCAGTTCCCCACGATGGAGATAATAGCACGTGCTTTTAAAGCTCTTCAAATTGAAACTGCCAGAGGTTTTAAGGTATTGCTGTTGCAGTTCTGTTCAATAGAGTTTCTTCAGCTTATTCTCATGTTCTCTCTCTCTCTCTCTCTCTCTCTCTCTTTCTCTCACACACACACGCATGCACACGCAGACTCAGTCCTAGGCTACAGAACGCAGAGCTCAGGGGCTTGCTGTAGACTTGGGGTAAGCAAGGTGACACTTCTGGCCCTCAGTCACTTCCACTCCAAAGTGGGGCAGTCACACAGAGTACCTACTCTCAGAACTTCTTCTATTGCAAGTATCTTAATTTGGTAAATTCAAAAAAATTGTAGTTTACTGTTCCTGGCCTTTGTCCCTTATTTTCCCCACCCGCCATCCCCTTTGGAATTTAAATTTGCCCAGCACGTGGCCATCTAGTGACAGAGATGCCGACTGCAGAATAACGGCTCCTTGCCCGTCTGGGTGGATCTCCCCGTTCTTCCATCGGACGGCTTTCTGCAGACCATCACAGTGAAGGGAAGGGAGACGTTTGTCTTGAGCGTTGTGACTACACTGACTCACGTATTTCTTGAAGCCTCTTTACACACTGGGCTCGACGCTTCCTACTTGGGCCTGTGCCTCCGCGGCTCTCCTGCTCTCCGCCAGCGGTGCTCCCTTCCCGTGAGAAGCTGTCCCTCCACCAGCCCCTTGTCGTGATCCATGCGGCGTCTGACTGTGGCTTGTGCTTCTCCAGTAGCGCATCTACTCTCGTAAACACCATTGCATGCTGATAACCTTTCTTTTGTATGAATTCGGTATTTTTTCAGGTTCTTAGTAAGCACCCCTGGCTGTGCAGTACTGACTTCCAAAATTAAATGACTTCTCACGTATACTAGATGAGCACTTTACGTTTCCATGTGAGCAAAATTGATAGGTGTTATGTTAGAACCTCATAGTCTGGTGGAGGATGTGGGACGCCCAGTTCCCTGTCTTATTTGTAATTCTTCATACCGAGTGGTGTCAGACTGCTCGTTTTGTTTTCTTATGATGCCTTTTGCATCCAAAAGATGTCCCTCTTTTTGTGTGTGTAGTATTGGCTCCCAAGAGAGTTGCAGATGCTGATAGTTATAATACTTACTAATTCGTACTGCTCTGGTCACTAGTAAAAACGACCCCTGGTTACTGATCACCTCTGTTTGCTAGTGAGATGACCTCTGGTTACTACGGAAATGATGATTGCTAATGTTACAGCTGCACCAACTTCTAAACCTCCTTATTGATTGCACAGTTGACCATTATTTATAGTATATAAGCACAGTTCTGTATTGTTAATGTTATTAGTCTGATGACTAAACCTACTTATTAGGAATATTACAATTTGACATTAATCGTGATCAGTATTAATGGTCACTTACGTAAGTTTTCATCTATGATCAAAAAGTTCCACTCCACTTGCATTCGTACAACGGAGAACAGTTTGTATTTGCGTCTGCTTTGTCGTACCCCGCATTCTGGTACCTTCATCATGTGTTTCTTTTACAACTCAGGAGAAGGGGACGTCGTTTTGTTTTCTCCTGTATGCCTCACAGCTTGGAAGACAGCCTCATGCATGATAGTAGGTCCTCAGTGGGTGTTTGTGGAATGAAGAGACCACAAGAATGTTTTTAAATGATGTGGTTACTACCTTAGTTTGAAGGAATATACAGTAGCAGTTTTCAGTTCTCGAATATTTGTTGAAGGGGGAAAAAGGCTTCTTGCTACTCTCCATTGTCAGGGCCTCAAGTCTGGGGTCCCTGCTTGCGATCCCCACCCCCATCCCCACCTTCTCATCTCACTTTCTTTCCTGCTGGTCTCTGACCCTCCCCCTCTTCCTATGACCCTCCCTAAATGTGTCATTAACCCGAAGGGATGGAGCCTTCTGCCTGCTTAGCCTGCATCTGCCATCTAGTGGTCTCAAAGCGTAGCTGCAAGATTGCTGGACACGGAAGGACCCCGAGCCCCCACTCAGGTTGTAACCCGCTGGGCACCAGCGGTCATCTTTCATTCTGTTGTCTGTGCCCCAATCGTCCCCGCCACGGGACCTTTGCACGCTTGGTTTCCTCTTATTGCCATCTACTTAATACCTACTGAGCTTCCGGAGCTCGACTCAGACATTTTCAGGAAAAGGCTTCCTTGAGCTCTCTGACCAGGCCACATTCCTCAGCATTCATAGCTTAGTACAAGTTATTGCAATCCCAGCTCTGTGCTCATTTTATGATTATTCAGTTCAGTTCATGTTTCATTTACTAGAACATAACCTCCATGAGGGCAAGGAGCACTGCTGTCGGTCATCATTCTACCCTAGCGTGCAGCCCAGGGCCTGGCACAGAGCAGGCATTTCTTTCTTCTTTGCTGAATGAATGAATGAATGAATTACTGTTTGCCTCGTGGACACTGAAAATGCTGTCCATCATTGTCATCCTTGCACTGTGTATTTTCTTAGGGTTTTTAAAATTTATTGAGGTACTCAACAGAAATGCCTGCCCTCTGGGGGGGGGGTGTTCACTAGTTCAGGGAAAGGGTAAGATTTTAGCTCCCTTGTTTCATTTGGCTCCTTAGCCAACGAGAGAACCAGTATGATGTAAAAAACGGACACAGGATAATCCAAAGCGCGCACACCTGGATCGTCAGGAATGCTGGGATGTGTGTGCTGGCAGGTGCCCAGGCTCCAGCATCTCCACGGGACAGAACCGACGTGTGCGTCTGCAGAGCACCAAGCCTCTGTGAGCTGGCTTCCTGCTGGACGAGCCGGTGTCTGTGGACGTGCACACAGGCGCCTGTAGTTTCACATGAGGTGTGGGCCCGGCTGCAGAGAGGCGAGTGTGGTGGTTCAGGCAGACATGTCGGTAAACAGTGCGACATGATGAGCAGCCCAGCAGCCACATGCGTGCCCGGTCCGTTAGCTAAACTCGGAGGACCAGGACCGCCCAGCTGGAGAGCGGCTTCCCAGAGGCCGCCGTAGTGAGACAGTGAAGGCAAGGTTCTGTCCTGGGAGGAGGAGGAGAGCAGCTCCGGGAGTGCGTGCCCGTGGCCATGCCGCGGTGGTGCACACGAGTCGGAACTGGTGCATGGTGGCCCGTGGGACAGGAAGTAACCACGCTCGGAGGGGAGTCTTGTTAATGCCAAGAAGTTACAGAGAATCAGTGCTTTTAATCACAGGAGTAAAATGACTGGATACAAGATTGTAAAAAAATAACAGTGAGGCATATTCCGACAAATGCATATTTTGGTTTTAAAAATTAAATTGTATGGTGATAATTTGAAGGATGGAGAGACAGCTTCTTGATTAATTTTAGTTGCATTTTTTATTTTATGTGTAGTGTGAGATTTTGATGGTTGAAATGGTTGTATTTCATTTGGAAGAAACAATATGTGCATTTTATGAGTATTATCATTTAAATACAGTATTTAAGTGCATTAATTATCTTCAAGGTAGATTTGATGATTAGTGTCAATATCTGTGAAACAAATAACAGACCAAAAGATTTTGCCTGCAATTCTAAAACTCAGTGTTATACTAAGGACTAAAATATGCAACTTTTTTTCTGACTTAATTAACTGTAACACCTCATTTTCTAAAATGTTAAATCATGTTTTAAAATACCAGAATTTGAAAAGCTTGGATTTTATAATTAAAAGAGGCTGTTGGCTAACTTTATGGACACCCAGAAAATGTAATTACAGTCTATTAACGCTTCCTAAATTTAATTGGCGGTAGCAAGAAACAGTGGTCCGATCTTGCTGCTTGTAGCAATAAATTAAAGCAAGCTGGCTGCTGTTAGTGCTCTGGTCAGGAAGAAAGGAAGTTCTTCCCCTCTGTTCATAAATGTGTGTGGAAAAGGCTACATACACGTCAAAATAAGGAAAAGAGAAAAGCTTACTTAACAGCAAAACCAAATCCACAGGCAGTGCAGTGCAGGCTTCCCTGTGACGTCACCTGACTTCCCAGCCCTCTGGGTCACAGCATTTAACAGAACTTTGAAAAAATACTTTTCATTTATTTTCCCCCTTGGAAATCAATTTAGTTTCCCCTTGGTCTCAGTTTCTTGACTATTCTCATTGCTTGTGGCTGTATCTCTTAATTTATTTCCTAATCGTGTTTCTTGTTTTGTTTGTTTTCTAAAAGCGTCTGTTCCCACATGCAGGCCACGCTACGACCACGTGGCGCTCGGCTCAGGGACTTGTGGGTAGTCGTTTACCACAAGCAGTCTCTGGGTCTCGGAAACTCGCCCCGGGCATGCTTAGGGCCGTGAGCGCTCTGCCCAGGCTGAAGTAGAGCGGCCCGTTTGTCTGAGCGCACACGGGGTACACGGGTCACCTTTATAGTTAGGTAAGAGCACGTGCACCCTTCCTGGAGCTCTGCGCAGTTGGATTAAACGGCGGATGCGCTTTTAAGTTTTCCTTGTGTGTCTTGCGATTATTTCTCTCATCCTTAGTCGTTTATGTTCAGTTGCTGCCGAGTGTAGTGGGCAGGTTCCCAATAGTGACACATCTGTGCCCCATGAGTCCTGTGGCTGGCTGTGACATCTAGAGAATTCAGTGTGCCTGCATCTAAGCGTTCTTGCTGTAGAACAACGGCTGTCTAGCAGCGTGACCAGGTGTCCGTCCTGCACTGTGTGTCCTGGGCATGGTGGGGACCATCCTTGGTTCCCGTGGCGTGCTGTCCCCAAGCCCCAGTCTGCGAGACACAGCCACACTCAGAAGCCATGAGGCCGTTATTAAAACACTGCTGTCTCTCTGTCTGGAATGCTGACCCACTTGCTTGTAAGTCAGGCATTGCTACAATGGAGGGACAGCCTGGTGGTTGTGCCTGTGTGGGCACACTCAGCCCCGTGACTGTTCTCTGTGTGTCGTTCTCAGTAACAAGTGTCGGGATAAGCTGTCGGGTCCCCTCCCCTCTTCCTGCCCAGCCCAGCAAGTTACTGGGTAACACTTGGGAACGCCAAATGCAATTTCTTTAAAAAGTGTTTCGCATCAAATCAGGCTGCTCCTTTATAATGTATGGAAGGGACTCGTGTTCTGAACTGCTGCCACTTGTCTGTCGTTCTGCTCTGCAGGCCCGCTTACACAAGCCACTGAGGAGCCTTGATGGCACCGAGCACGAAGACAGTGACGATGTGGAGCAAGCAAGCAGGTCAGTGCGGAGCTCCTGGCCTGGGCACACCTGCCTGCAACCCACTTGGCTCCCTGTGGTGTCCTCAGCACCAGGGCCCCCCCACCCCACCCCGGCTCGCTGCAGCCCCGGGGGGATAACGCTGCAGCTGGGAATGCAAGACTGACCGGATG
Source organism: Lyroderma lyra (assembly GCA_004026885.1). Taxonomy (NCBI): domain Eukaryota; kingdom Metazoa; phylum Chordata; class Mammalia; order Chiroptera; family Megadermatidae; genus Lyroderma; species Lyroderma lyra. Next base: position 164,581 of record PVJL010002787.1, read on the forward strand.
TGACACAGTGTCCGGGCCGGTGTGGGAGGGGGCCAGGAGCCCACCTGAGTTAGACCACTGCCCTCCTGCTGAGCAGAGGCAGCAGTCAACGGAGAGGAGTTGGGGACAGGGAGGGGCTTAAGTCTGTGGGGACAGCAGAAACTTTTAGTGTTAAAAATCAGTGTTAATATAAGGGAAATAATAGTTGCCCGTGTTTAACTTCTTAACAATTTGAAGCTAATGGACATGGCCAGTGGACATTCACGCATTCTTCTCTAAGGTAAGTGACTCAGTAAATGAAAGGCAAACCGTATAAAAATACTGAGACTGAACGTGGGCTGCAGCCGACCTTCCAGGTGGTCAGGCTACTATTTCTAAGGCTGATACCCCACATCGCACAGAATCAAACCGTGTGACAGCGCTGCCCTGTGTCCCAATTGCTTAAGGTCCCCCGGACTTTTTGTGTGTTTGTCCTTAATGCGGATACCTAGCGTGCGGTACCTGAATTGGCGGGTACATCACTCTGAAGGACTTGGCCGTGAACCAGTGATCGTTTTCTTATTCCATCTGAAGGTGCCTTCTGTGGAGGTGGCGGGAGGCCGCCCACCCGCAGTGTGTGTGTGCATGTGCGTGTGTATGTGACCGCCTTGCGTGTTTCTCCCCAGGGGGTCCTCGGAAGACGGCGATGATGCCTCCGCTGACTTCTACGAGAGCGACGACTCTGTAGAGACAAGAGTCAGGGCGCCATACCCGGGGGGCCTGGACCTGCTGGGCGAGATCCTGGACACGCTGAGCACGCACAGCACCGAGCAGGGGAAGCTGGCCGGCGCCAGGAGCCTGGATTTCTTCAGGTCAATGGATGACCTTGACTGCCAACACAAGGTCAGTTGACTTCCCGGTTACAAAATTAGATGAAAACGGTCTCACCTTCGCCGCAATGACCTGGCGCTGTCATCTTAGACCATACGAGCGTTTGCCCTACAGTAGCCCCGTGTCACAACTTGAAAACGATGATGACATTGAATCATCAAGAATTATTTCTAATAACAAAATCTCCACGTTCTCCCTTTATTTACTCACTTCCGGGAGTTACTGTCATCCATCGAGTCTTTTGTCCGACAGTTTAATACTGTAGCTGTCTTTCCTGGGGAGTTTTTAATGTGAAATGTTTCCAGTTCGTTTTCTATTTTGTCTGACTCCTGAAAAAAATTTTAAGTGAACGTACTAATTCAAGTAGTTTTTATTGCATTGCCTCAGCAATAAGCACTCCTCTCGACCCACTGAACTGACCACCCCAGCGCTATGAGAGACTATTCCAGAAATCCCGGCACCTGGCACCCATCCCGTTCTCTAGTTGCCTGCCTGTTTTTGTGGGTTTTAATGAGATCGCATAGCTCGTGTCTCATCCAGCAGGTCTCCCAGGTCTAGCCCCATCGTCCCCAGTGGACGCATGTCCTCAGGTAGGTGCGCCCACACCACCGGGGGACGTCCAGGTCGTCTGCACGTGCTGGCTGCCGTGCACACGCTGCAGGGAGCACGTGGTAAGGCTGTGTCTGCAGCACACGGGCCCATCTGGGTCGGGTGAAGGTAGCTAGCTCTCTTCCTGAGTTTGTGCGGACCCTCCGTACTGACTGGGCAGTGGCCGCCCCAGTTTACATTCCCACAAGCCGGGCGCCGGGGGGCCCTTTTCTCACACCCTGGTCAACACCCACAGACGAGTTTGACTTGCATGGCCAGTGTCACAAGGACAGGAAGCTAATGCGTCTCGTTCCATCCCCGGAAGTGGAGCCCCGGGCGTCCTCAGGATTTCCCGTCGTGCCCCCAGGCGCTGGCCTTAGCCGACCGACCGGAGTCCTGGAGGCGAAGCGGGGGCGGCGCTGGCACGGCGTCTGCCGACTCTGTCGTTCCCTCTTTCAGAAAAGGCCCAACGCACCGAGCGAGGGCAGCCTGGCCCTCCTGCGCGGCGGCTCCGGCGACCAGGCCGCGTGGCGCGGCGGGCAGGACGACAGCGCGCTCCGCGGCCGGCACCTCCCTCCGTCCCCCCGGCGGCGGGGCTCCCCCGGCGGCCCGAGAGACGACAGTGGTGGCGGACGCCGCAGCGTGGACGCCGAGTGCGGGCCCGCGGGCGTGGGGGCGCCCCAGCCCGAGGACGCCGACGCTGAGCACAGGGACGCACTGGGCCCTCCCAGCCTCGCGAGGCGCCCCTCCTCGTCCGTCCCCTGGGAGAGAGAAAGGGGCGCAACCGGGGGCCCAGAGGACGACGGGCTGCTCCGCGACGGCGTGTCCTTGTGTCACGTGACGTCCGCCATCCAGCGAGACTTGCACATTTCAGGAGAGAGCACACGCGGGGACCAGGCTTAGAGCAGCCTCCGCTCCCGGGCTTCGGGGGCGCACGCCCGGGTGCCGCGCGGTCGGTCCCGGGCCCGGTGGCGGGACGGCGGCCCTCGCTGCTGTGTGAAGGTCCCGGACGTTCACGGGGGACGTGGGATGGTACCGTGGGGACGAGCTGTCCGCGGGTTGTTCAGTGTAGCTCCCTCCCACTGTGCCCTTCGATCAGGTACTAGTGTGTCCACGTGACCTCGCAGAGTGTGGTGCCTCGTGCCATCATCGCATTGAAACCGCATGCGCATCGCTCACCCTTGGGGACAGCTGTGGGTCCTCTTCGCGTGCACTTGAGCGTGAGCGGCTCGGGCCACCACGACCAACCGGGGCGGGGCCCCCGAACTGCCGACGACTCGCTGCCTTACTCCCCGCCTGTGCCGGACACGCTCGCGGCTTCCGCGTCGGTGCTGAGACCGTGCTCCGCGCTCTGCGGGCGCCATGCCTTCCCTAGGCCCTGGGTCAACGACACACTTCGGTTTTTTCTTTTCAGTTAAAAATCTGTGGACACGGCAGCCGTGTTTTCCAAAAAGTACAGGGTCCCCACGGGCCTTGTTTCACTCCCTGAAACACGTGAAGTGCTGACCACAATGTGAAATTCACTTGTTTACAAGGGGGACACCGAGCACCCCACAGTCTCTCTGCTTTTGCCTTGGCGTTCCCGGAGCCCACCCGGGGAAGCCCAGCGCCACCTACCGGTCCTGACAAGACATCATCTACAGTTTTAAATTAATAATTATTTCTTAATTAATAATCTAAATGCTTTATGTTAGCTCACATTTCCTTTTTAAAATCATTGACTTTATACTTAGGGGTTTTTGGGAAAATTGTAATGAAAGGTCACAGACTTGTCATGTGTCCCCCCCGGCCCCAGATTCCCGATACTAACACCTCACCTTGCTGCGGTACGTTTGTCACAATCCACGAGCCAGCACGGACAGTCACACGCCTTATCCAGATTCGCTTAGCTGCTCGTTCAGGGCGCCATCCCGGGACCACGTTCAGCTGGCTGTCACGCCTCCGTAGGTCCCTCCAGGCCGTGACAGTTGCTCAGCTTGCCTTGTTTTTGATGACAGTTTTGAGGAGTGCTGGTCACAGATGTGGTGGGGTGGTCTAATAGTTCTCTCATGATTTCACTGGGGTGGTGAGTTTGGGGAGGAGGATTCCAGAAATGCTGTTTCATCATGTCACCTCAGGGGTGCCAACGCTGACCTTGGTAACCCAGCTGAGGTCGCTTGTCAGGTGTGAGGCTGGCCCCCTGTCCTGTGGTCTCGGAAGGAAGTCACTGCACCCAGCTCCCCGTCGGGTGTCCTCTCCATCAGGGCTGGCACCTATGTCACGTGGCTGGAATTCCGCCCACAAGAGCTATCTCTTCTCCCTGGAAGTCACTGAGTTCAGGTCGTGCACTGATTGCCCCACGAGAGGCTGGATTGACAGGTATAGTCAGAAAAAACCCAGTGATGGCCTGGGGAATTGGTTGTTAGCGTGCCCAGTACGTATACTCCATACACCCCAAATCGTGATTAATTTTTAAAAACTCATTTTAGGACTGGTGTCTGAGACACCATTTAAGAACCCTATCAGGAGTGTATGCTCTAAAATATTTACTGAAAGAATTTAATTTTCAGTTTAAAAAAAATCTGGGAAGGGGGTGTGTTAACAACATTGATTAAAAATGTTTATTCAAGTCAGTCTTTAAATAATTTAAAGAAATTGACCAGGTTTTTTTTTTTTCTTTTTTAAAGTACATTCTAAAATCTAAATGGGCATGTTTTATTTGGGACAATTATTCATTCGTGTTTATGAAGAAAGACAAATCCTGTTTTCCTGATAGGGATGGACTCTGTATATGAAGGAAAAATGTGTGTAGTTCTTATTTTTTAAACACAAAGTAAGACTCAAGGCTCCTGTCTAAATTTGTTTCTGCAGACTCATTACGGAACTCCACTCTGCTGTGTTCGGTCCATAGTGAGAGAAGCCCATGTGGCAGAAGAGCTGTTTTAAATGAGGTGGGGAAAAGGTTCTCTGGGTGTTCATCTGTTCGGCAAATACTCCTTCATGGTTTCCTAAAAGAATGTAAAGCAGCCTTTTAATGTGAATACTGGAAGGAAGTATTTTCTTCCTCCAGAATTTCCTGCCTGAAGAACAAGATCGTTGTGAGTGTAGCATAGCCAAAATTTGGGTTTTAGTCCGTTTGCCTAATAGACGTCACGGCCTTAGAAATTAGGTTCTCGCCTTCAGTCACCCCTCGAGGGGTGTGACCGTGACCGTGACCATGTGTGGTTCTGAGGATGTCCAGCCACTCAGCAGTGACAGTTCTGTCATGGTTTTAAAAACTGGATTTGTGCCTTACTGAACATACAAAATCAGCTGTCACTTCCACATCAAAAACAAATCCAAAACCAAAAACTGCATGTTGTCCTTGGGAAAAGTCCCCAATACCAGTAGTAGGTGTTAGCACGTCACGCCCTCAACATTTCGAGTGTTGGGAGCCTGCTCTTAGAATCCCAGCCGTCCCAGTGTTCAGAGGTGAGTTCTGGAATAAACCAAGGTGTCACCTTATTTCCTCCTGTGTTCATATCGTCTGTGACAACTAAACCCGACATTTGTGAAATCCCCTGCTGTCAGCGTTTTTCTATTCAAAGAAGTGACGCCTGCTCTACAGCAGAATGTGTTAGTGGGGGAGACCTGGGGCAGTGGCTCGTCGTGTTTCCTGTGGTCTCTAAACGGAGCCACGCCCCGCCCCCCCCCGCTGGGATTGCCATTTTGTCCCTTTGCCCTTAGTCGTCCCCGCAGTACTCAGGGCGTGGAAGGCAGTGTGTGAATTTAGGGGTTACTGTTTTGTTGAGAGAGAGTGCTGTTAAGTGGGATATTTTGATGGCTGCCTACCTGAGCATGCTGTAGGTGGGCATCCAAGTAGAGCATGATTACTTTTCTGATTAAAAATTAATGACTCGTTCATGTAGGAAATATTTGTCGACTCTTGGTGTCGGTCACATGCAAGGTACAGTAACTGAGGGTGCAGGGAAAGAAAATGATGGACGTAGTGCCTCCTGTGAAGGAGCCAATTCAAAGGAAAAGGCATTGCAAGGCTCTAATAAGAATAAGAATAATAAAATAATGATGATAATAATAATGCTTTTACCCAGATGTTATTATTAGCTCAAGATTCTCACGTCGAAAAAAGCCTTTTGCAGGGGCTTCATCTCCCCCATGCTCTGTGCTGGGGGCCGCGGTGCCATCTCGGCTGCTCTGCGCAGCGCGGGTACCTGGCGGGCCTGCTTCGCCCGCTGCCGCAGCGCGTGGGGCCCCGGCCCCGGCTTCGGGCTGGCGGAGGGTGCGGACGCTCGGGGGCGGGGACCCGCGTTTCGAGTGTCTTCATTTTGATGATGGCCTTGGCTGGACCCGGCGCCGTCCCTGCCCTTTCGGTGAGCACTGCCTGTGCCGGGGCTGTCGATGGCGTTCTGTGCTAACCCTAGGGACAGGACCCAGGATCGCTGATGACTTAACTTAGCTGTCGCTCAGGAAGGTGAAGACATCGACTCCCCGGCAAGAGAAAACTGTGAATCGTCGTGTAATCAGAGATCTTCCTCCTTTTCCAGGAAACGTGACTTTGCAGGCAAAGGTTTTGTCCACGAGTAAAATTTCTAATGCAGATTTCACTTTGTTTGGCATAGAAGACTTGACTCTGGGTAGACGTTTGTAGATCAGAATGCAAATTTAAGAATGTCCCACGAATACCCAAATGCCATGTCCCCCAGAGCCCTTCTTAATGGAAGAACTAGCTTCACAGATCGCTTCGGTACTGCCTCCCCCACGTCGCGCCCAGGCATTTGCTAGTGTCGGATTTGTAAGGCTCCTTCAAGAGGAAGTGTTGTTTTGATCAATCTAGTTATCATTTTTATTTGGTCACGATAGGGACTCATGTAGGGAGAAGCATGCTTTATTTTGAAAATCATAGGATTTGTGCAATATATTTTCTTGCATTATTTAGTTCATATAAATATGCACTCTGTTTTCTAGCAATGCCTTAAGGTCATGTTTTTCAGTGTTTGTGTAAAACTATGTAGCAATGTTCTTTGTGAGTTTAGGAAAAAACATAGACTTTATATTGTTGGCAGGAGAAATGTTTCTGTTTATTTAAAATAATTACGGATATTGCATTATTGTATCATAACTAACTGCCTCAGCAACCATAAATATGCAATAAGAAAATCCTGAACTTTAGTATTAACAATGTTGTTACTTTAAAAGAAATGTGTCTAGTGCACCATGCTGATTCTAACTGTATGCATTGACAGATACCCTGCCTGACCACTGAAATCTAAATGCCATTTGTATGGTGATGACCACGTGTCGATGGTCATACCCTTTGAGGCGAATCTTGGGTGAGATTTACACAGGGCATTGCCAGTACTTCCTGTCTGTCTGTAAATGAAGTTAATTTTTGTGTAATGTACAGTTTGACATTGGAGCACCTATAGATTTCTACTTTTATTATACTTGAATTGGGCAGCAAAGCACTGTGGAAAAGCTGCAGCTCTGCGTACAATATGCAAATAAGGATACCAAAAATTAGGACGGGGGACCGATCGCTCACGCCACCGGCAGGCTCAGTACCCCGGGAGCTGTGTTCTTTCAAACCTGGCTAGGGAAGGGATTTTGCATGTCCAGTCGTTTGTCTCCAGAGGTCTCAGAGGCACAAGTGATCACCTCTGTGACGTGGGAAAGCTCCGAGTCTCTCGGTCTCTGTCATTTCAGTTCTCAGACGAGAGCCTTGTTGAGGGACAGTCACAAATCATCCTGCGGTGGATTCTGTGATGTCAGGGACAGGACAGACTTAGAACGGGGCGTGCCGAAGGCACCCCAAACATCGGGCCCCGCCCTTCACGCAGCAGCCCGTGCACGGGGTTGTGTTAAGGACCAGAAACGAGACTTCTGGGTCTGCTGGGATTTTGGTGCTTAGAGCAAAGTCTGAAATAGCAGGCGAGTGTGAGCTGCCTGGAACCGACAGCTTGACACGCGTGACGCTGTGTTGCACGAAGGGCACGTGAGAAGTTCAGGACCGAGCTAGCCCAGAGCTTGTTTCTTCTGCTTTAAATGAATCACCGCTCATAAGGACCGCGCTTTTTGCTAGAAGGGGTGACAGGTGTGTGTACAGACCTACGCAGCCTGGGGCCTTGCCTCCTTGCGGCTACAGTAGAAATCATCTCTGACGTTGTGTACTACTGGGAGGACCTGTGTAGGAAGGTGAGTGTTTCAGGAATTTAAAAAAATATGCAAAAATCAATATTGGATGCATGATGCATTACCCTGAAGTGCCCAACCACGCAGTGATGAAATAAAGTTGGCAGTCATCAGATCTGTGCGTGGTGTGCCTCTTCTTTTATCATCGGCCAGTGTCCCCTTCCAGGGACCCCCCGAGCCCCCGTCCGCGTTGCAGCTGCTGCAGTGCCAACTCCAGCCCGCACCTTCCCGACAGGCTAGCTCGCGGGGTGCAGGAAGGCAGTGTGGGCAAGCGGGGGTCCCGCACACGCCGAGTGCAACGCGGCTGCGGCTCCGGGAGTCACGACTTCTCTTTATCCCTCGTCGTCTCAGTAGTCTTAAAAGCCCCAAAGCTTCCTGGCACGGCCCCTCCGGTCATGGTCACCGCTTGCTTTGTGACTGTCCACCTACCCGCCAGCTTCCCTAGACGCCGGCTCCCAAGCAGCTCAGACGGACGTAATCTGTGAGCGCTGCTCCTGGTCGTGTTAGGAATCAGAGGGACAAGGCCCGGCCCACAGCGCACGAGCTGGAATTCGGTCTCCACGCACACGGCCAGCCGGCCCCCTCGGGACTCGCTCCCCGGGAAGCACACGTTCGTGTGTGCGTCCCGGACGCTCCGTCCTCTCACGGCCCCGGGCTTCCCGAGGTGCCTGAAGCCGGCGTGGAGGACACGGGACACAGCGTGACACGTTCGAGGGGGCAGAACTCTCGCACGGCTCTGCCCTGAGCACGGAGGGAGGGGACGGACTAGATCTACCGGGTGAGTGAAGGTGACACTTCCTACTCAGGCAGATCTCTGCCTTCACACGTGGTTGTCTGTTAGTGACATGCAGACTTCGTTCCGTATTTTACGGTGTAACTGAGTAGTATGTACATGAGATTATATATGTGTTACATACACCACGCAGGTATGCGTGTGCGTGCGTGCGTGTGTGCGTGCAAACGTCACTTGTACACACATATACATAACTGACGTTATTGCGTTACGGTAATGACTACACAGTTATTGGATGATTTTGAGGGTGTTAGCCAAGCAGGAAGGAGGTTAGAGGTCGTCGGAGCCGAAGCTCATTTGTATGGAAATGATGTGACAGCGCCCCGGCCGGAGTTGACCCTTGGCACCCTGCGAAGCAGGTTGCGATCGCCAGGCGGATGCCCCAGGTGATGCGAATGGCGCAGCCAGCGATGCCGGGGTCTCGGCCTCATGAGTCGCGTCTTATTTTGTGGTTTGTCGTGGATGCCCTTGCCTGCAGGAGGAAGGTTTTTGTTATTTTTTTTTTTTTAACCTTTCTCACTCGGTCGTCACCAGAGCAGGACTGGTGTGATTGGCCCTGTGTTCTCTTGCGTCCCCTCGTGTCCCCGTGTATCTCCTGGTGTCCCCTCACGTCCCTGTGAGTCCCCAGTGTCCCCCGGTATCCCTGTGCATCCCTGGTGTCCCAGTGCAATCCTGATATCCCCTTACGTCCCTGTGTGTCCCCATGCGTTCCCGGTGTCCCCATCCATACCCTGGCATCCCTGTGCATTCCCTTGTGTCCCCCGGTGTCTCCGTGCATCCCTCGGTGTCCCCATGTGTCCCCATGCGTCCCACGGCATCCCCTTGCATCCCCATGCGTCTCCAGCGTCCCTGTGCATTTCCTCATGTTCCCGGGCGTCCCTGTGTGTCCCCGTGCATTCCTGGCATCCCCGTGTGTCGCTGCCGCCTCCACACAGGACCCCCTCCTGGAGCTCTGCTCTTGCCCCTGGTCTCCGTTTGGAAACATCTAGGTTCTGTGTGTCCCACCGTCTTCTCTGCCACCGCTGTCATGCCTCCCAGGTAGGACTGCAGATGACACATCTGACCTCAGGTAAGTGTGTTGTACTTGGTCCCCAGTGCAAGACATTTGGTGCTTGTTATTTTTCATTCAATGAGTCACCTGAATGATTCCGCCATTCAGGTTGGGTGTGAGGGAGGTCCTGGAGGTACCAGTTTTAAGATCTGACTCGTACGTCCCAGTTACGTTTTCATGGTGACAACAAAACGCGTTTGAACAGCCTGTGGGGGTGGAAGCGCTAAAAGCCTTGGGGGTCTGAGCACGCCTGAAACTGCCAGCAAAAGGAAGGCTTGGGGGCGATGGGGGGCCCAGGTCCCACATTTGATTTAACTCAACTGGCCGGCCGCAGAGAAGGGGAGAGGCCCGGGGTCAGCAGCGGGCTCAGCGCGCCCCCGTTCTGAGCGGGGACAGGCAGCGGGACGGGTCCAGGAGTCGTCCTTACAGTCAGCAGAAAACCCTGCCGCGGAGCAGGGATTCGAGCTCGTGCACGTTAGGTCCTGTCTCCTCCTCACGGGTCACAAGGGCGGGGAGGCGGATACACGAGGACATTCGGGGGACACACCCTGATGCGGGGAAGGGCGAGGACGGTGTCCACTCCCGTGGCCGCCTCTCGCAGACCAAGGATCGTGGGCCTGCACAGCGCCCGTCTCCCACGCTCGGAGCAGGCGCGGGGCTTGCGGGGCTGGGGAAGGGACCCTGCCGACACGCGCACGTGACAGCGGGACCAGCCGAACGTCCTGGGGAGTGCCAGGCACTGCCCTCCTCCCGCCGGCTGGGGCCGAAGGTCCCCCATGTGGTCCTCCTGTTGGCACAACGGAAGCAGCAACTGCCAGGAAGAGGACCAACAGCACCGTCACTGAGCCTGCAGCGGGGACAGTGTTGGCCACCACGCCGCCTGCCAGCTAGGCCAGAAATGACAGTACTGTGCAGAGGACATGGAACAGGACAACGGAGCCACCCTGGTGCCACGGAGCAGAACAGTGGTGTCACCCTGGTGCCCCTGCGTGTCGGAGGGCAGTCAGAGCGGCTCACTGCCAGGTCGTGAGACGTGACCGTCGGGCAGTTCAGGGCCGGAGGCGGGAAGTATGGCCTGAGTCCCCTGCTGCGTGGACTCTGTGCCTGTATCAGGTCCTGAGGTCGTCATGTGACAGCAGGGGCAGGATGCGAACCCGCACGGCTGCCTGTGAACTAGTCCTGCATCTGCACAAACGGCCCTCCCCGCCGCCTGCCTTCTTGGCCAGAAGCCCTAATTTTAGACTAGAGAGATGTGCGCGTGAGTGTGCGGGTATGCGTGTGTATGTGTGTGTGTACATGTGCGTGTGCATACATATGTGTGCATGTGTATACTTATGTGTGTGCCTCTGTACGTGTGCGCATGTACATGCCTGTGTGTACGTGTGTGTACATGTACGTGTGCGTGTGCGTGTGCGTGCCTGAGTAGCATTATGTACAAAAATCGAAGATGTGCGTTTTACAAACTGCCCGGAATACTTACGTCCCCTCCGTGTATCTCAAGCAAAATGGGGACATCGCTTCCCCGCCCACCCCCTTAATTTAAAAACGGGAGAGGGACGAGCATTCCGCATCTCGGACTAACTGTCGTCACCAGTGAGTCCTGAGCTTGGGGGACGGTGGAAACCTCCCGCACAGACCCGGGCCTCTGAGCTGTCTGCTTGGTGAACTGCTAGAAACGGCCGTTTCCATAGTGATACTGAATCTGGGCCAGAACCCTGTCTTTGAAATGAATGTCGCCGCAGCAGCCCGTTCGGGTCCATAAATCCACTGTTGGCTGCGCAGGTACAAGGGGGGATGGGGTCCGGAGCAGCCTGGGAAGCGGCCCGGCCGACGGGGGCACCCGCACAGCACTCCCCTCTCGGAGAGGAGGTGGAGGGGCCTGTGTGACATAGGGTGGGGGGCCCCGAGGCAGGAGAGCGCATCCGCCGCCCCGGCGTGGGGACCACTGTGGAACGCACCGTTTACGGGAGTCCTGTTCTCTCTCCGTCCAGCATTGCGGGGGGCTGCACCCCACCGGCCAGGCCGGCTTTCGGGACCCGCACCCTGGTTAGAAACGTGCCGGCTCCTCGTTTTTCAGTTCTCTTCCTGTGTGCACGCCGAGCGCCCTCCCCTAACCCGGGTTGCAGGGCGCAAAGGACTTGAGTGCTTCGTGCCTCATCCCCACCTCCGTCTGCAGGTTTCAGGTGATCGGTAATGGGCCGATCGATCGTAAACATCATTTCTGAAGCAAACCAATTCCAGGAAATGAGTTGGAAAGGCAGGGGGACTTTGGAGATTAAATGATACTAAAGTCACGTGACTACTCACAACGAAATACAATTGATCGTACCCTGAATTGGAACCATCTGTACAGGACGTTCCTGGGGCGTCTGGAGAAGCCGATCGCGGACGGCACGAGGGCCGTGCGGGAACCATCAGCCAGAAATGCCTGTTGTTCACGTTCTGCGGCCGCGTACTTTCCGGACAGCTGTCGTGTGTGAGGTGATAAGTTTTTGATGCTAATACTATGGATTTACTATAGAAAGGAGTCCTTTTCCGTAGCAGATACTTGCCGAAATATTTAGTGGTAAAGTGTTACAGTGTCTGCAACCTACTGTCTAATGGTGCAGCAAAACATACAATGCACATGCAAACACACGTGCGCACACACGCGCACACACGCGCACATGCACACGTGCATACGCACGCGCACACACATACACACGCGCGCACACGCACACGTGCACACGCACATATACACGCACGCACACACGTGCACACACACACGCACATGCACACGTGCACACGCACACACACGCGCACACACATACACACGCACACACGCACATGCACGCGCACACACACATACACACGCACACACACACATACACACGTACACACAGATACACACACGCACACACACATACACACGCACATGCACACGTGCACATGCACACATGCGCACACACATACACACACACGCACACACGCACATGGACACACACCCGCGCACACACGCACATGCACACGTGCACACATGTGCACACACATACGCACACAGACAGGCACACACACACATGCACACGTGCACACACGCACACACGTGTGCACACGCTCACACACATGCACACACACGAACACAAGCGCACGCACATATACATACACACGTACACACGCACGCGCACGCACGTGCATGCACGCACACACATACACGTGCACACATGCACACACGCACACATACATACATGCATACGCACACACACAGACTCGCACACACGCATACGCGCGCACACACGCACATGCACACGGGCATACGCGCGCACACGCACACATGTGCACACATGCACACACACACACGTGCACACACACATGCACACACACGCACACACGCACTCACACAAATACTCGTGTAGGGAGACAGCAACGTAGCAAAATGTTTAAGAAATTGATGGAACTGGGTGAAGGGCATATATGTGTTCCCTGTACTATTTTTTTCCTGATTTTCTTTAGTTTTCAATTAAAAAAAAAAGGTGGAAAAGTCCTATTTTAAAAAACGATCATTGTAATGAACGAAAGTAACCCCTCTACACCCCAAACGTGCAGGCCCCGTGTCCGCTGCCGTCCCTCCCTTGGCCGTGCCAGGCCTGCTGGCTGCTCTGTCCCCTGTCCCCTCACTGCCCAGGACACCCCGCTCCCACTGACGGCCTTACCTCCCCTACTAGACGCCGGAGTGTCCGTGGACAGTGTCACATGTCACCTCCCTCAACCCCGCCTGCAGTGCCAGGCACAGTGCCGGGTGCACGGTGGCCGTACACGGCCCTTGCCGGGACCCCGGGCATCATCGCACTTGACCTAAAAGGCACCCCTGGGCTCTTTACACTCAGATTCCTTTCTTTCTGTTTCTTCACTGTTAAATATATTGGGGTGACACTGCTTAGTACACATTGCACAGGCTCCTGGTGTGCGACAGGGCAGCGCAGCATTGTCCACGTGCTGCACCGTGTGTCCCCCACCCAGGGTCAGCACTGCTTCTCTCACCGACGCCCCCTCCCCGCCTTCGGGTGACCACGGCAACCACTCCGGCTGGCTGGCTGCCTTGGACTTCCTGCAGTCGGTCGAAGCTGCTCTTAATTTATTCTCACGTTTTGCAGGAAAAAGGGCGCCAAATCCCTGACATCCCCGCGGCTTATCACGTATCCCCTTGGCGCACGCAATCTCATCGGTGTCACTGTATTTATCGCCCCCAAATCAAAACCAGTTGCCCAAGTAATGAAGGTCCATCGGTCGGTGTTGACTTAATCCCCGTCTGAAGAGCTTTGGGGGCATATAAGGATAATGTGACCAGCAGAAGGAAAGCCATAAAAATGATCAAAAAAGGCAATAGATATGCTGAGAACACCACGCTGATTTCTCGGAGGATTTATGGCCAACTTATCAGAAAATGATGTGGTCCAAGCTGCATTCAAACAAGTCCCCCTGTCATTCAGCAGAGGTTCCAGCCTCTGGAGCCAGCAGCCTCCCGTAATGAGACCCTCACAGCCCCTAACGTGCAGCACATGTCGCTTAATTCCCAGCAGTTGTGCGACCGCAGTAAATCCAGCTTTGGAAGGACCCACTCCGCGTGCCCCGCGGCCCCCGGCGCGCAGGCCGTGCCCACGGTGTCTACTCACCCAACGCAGCTGAGTGTCCGATGCCCCCGGACGGCCGCCGTGCCAGCCCCCGCCGTGCCCCAGCCGCACGGCACGCCATCGGGGGGCCCTGCCCCAACCTCGGGGGCTGGATTTTACTGACTCGCCGTCGTGTGGGTGGGAGAGTGTGGCATGTAGCCACCCGTGTCAGACACATTGCTGTAGCTCCGACGGCCTGTCACTGGAGTCCTTGTTTATGGAATCTGTCGTGCCGTTTGCTCTGTCCTATTTTTTAAGGCCAGCAGAGAAACAACGCCCTCTTCTCCGCCGTTGCCTTGGTGAATGTCCCCCTTCCCTTAAATAATCACAGAAGTCGCTATTTCTGTTGTCGCCGTGGGTTTACCCCAGGTTGAGCCTGGGAGAAGAGGGAAGGCCCTCAGAGTGCTCTGAGGGGGACCCATTCGCGGCACAGCCCGCTGGCTCCAACGTCGGGTGAGACGGTCCGTCTACCCAGGGAGCCCGAAAAGTGAGGCTGCTGGGTCCCCAGCGCACAGCGCGGAGACCTCGGGGCCCGCGACGCCTGACAGCGCCCGGCGCCCCACCACCGCCCCTGCCCTCGGTGAGCACTCACTGAGCTGGTACTTCGTCTCAGAAGTCGGGTTCTCAGACTGCAAAAGCCACTTGGGGAGCGTCCAGAGGCTTTGAAATGGGGGGCGGGGGTGTTAAATAGCAACGACCACACGTTTGCTAACGGCCCAGCTACATTTCCAGGAAAACTGTTTCCATTCGTGTTGAGGCACGTCAGGCACGCCTCCTCGGGGGGACACAGGCAGATCCTCGTGGCCGGCATCCCCCACGAGACGGCGATGACAGGGTGGGGACCAAGTCTGTGCACGCAGTCATCGGGACACGCAGGAGGGCCGCGTCGCCTTCCCGCTGCCCTGCGAATGGCTCACAGGACACGGTGCGAGCAGACGCCTCTTCCGTCCCCACCGTGGTAACGACGAGGGGGTCAGAGCCGCCGTGCGCCCCGAGTCCCGAGACTGAGAGGAAATGGGGGAACCCAGGGGGAGCGGCGGGGGGCGGGGGGCTCTGTAGTTTGCTACGGACATCCCGGAGATGGTTTTCCTGGACAGTCCGTTGGTGACGGTATGTCCTCATATTCTGTGTCACACTGACATTCCGTCTTGCATTGGGGTTCGGTGCCCCTAACACCGATGAAAATCTGGGTATAATTTTTGACTCCCCCCAAAATGTTAACGACCAACCTTCTTACAATAGAGTAGGCTGGAGGGGGAAGGCAAAGCAAATTCACTTACAGTTACTCATTGGAAAGAGCCCACACGTAAGGCCACCCCACAGGCCAAACCCACGCAGCCGGGGGGTCGCCTATTTTATCTTCTTGTTCTCCAGTTTGGCTGAAAGAACATCCCCCTGACTGACGTAAATCGCCCAAAACGGAGCCAAGTTTCCTTTCTAACTTCCCTAGAGACTTAGAGCCGAGCATGCAGACTGTGAGCGGAGCCTCCCCGCTTCTGTGGTGGAGAGCACCCCCTCTTTGTCCCACACCCCGGGATCTCCCCGCTTTGAAAAATAACACGACGGGGGCCCATAGCTTTTCTCTTCACCACCGCGTGCCCTGCGTGCGCTCGGGGCAGGGGCGCAGCCGAGGGCCTCAGGAGGAAAACGGGGATCCGACCCGCGTCCTGGGAAATCCTGCCCTGCTCTGTGTGCGGGTCCCCACCCCGGCGCTGCAGCCCCCACCCCGCCCCCACCCCGGTTATACGGCCCCCACCCCGGTTATGCGGCCCCCACCCCGGTTATGCGGCCCCCACCCCGGCGCTGCAGCGTGCTGGCTCCCGGGGTTCCCTCCGGCTCGTTCTGCCGGTGCGGCCCCAGCGCCTGCAGCGCAGTGGGAAGCCGTCCGCTCGGGCCCGTGGGAGGGGCCCGAGGACAGGAAGGTGTCCCCCTGTGTGTGGCGGCCTGACCGGCTGTGCCCCGTGGGAAAGGGCTTTTTCACTCTGGACATCGGCCCTCCGTGCGACGGCTCCTCTGTCCTCTGTCACTGACATCGCTTGGCTGCCATTGTTTTGTCTCGGGGACCTAGCACACGTGCGCTATTTCTACAGTGACAAGGACAGCGAGGTCTTGGGCCTCCAGTCGGTTTCCTCCATGGGATCGTCGGTGAAACACGTCGGAGCCGAGACGTGGTGCAGAGCGCCCAGGGAGGCGTGGTTCCAGTCTGGGGACACAAAGCGTCCC